>CM021104.1:188091530-188114181 GCA_007115665.2 Sequoiadendron giganteum | reverse complement strand
TTCTAAAGTTGAAACATGAACTGGGTTTACATCAAAATTTGTATTCTGGCACATTTGGGAAATGAGCAAAACTAACCAAGTTGGCTCTAGAATTAACCTGGGAAACTAGTCAAACAACTTCCTAGAGCCACAAAAACTTGCAAACATGTACACACTTGACATGAGAATGCAGTGCAAAAAATGGCTTGGAGAAAGAAACTAATCCAAAAAATTTCTCAGTTGAACTTATGTGAAACTGCACCTATTCTGAACCAATTAAATCTCACCCAATTATCGATTTGAAAAATAGCAAATCAACTCTCAGTGGGCTACCATTGGACACAGTAGATCATTTACATACCCTAAGCACGTAACCAAAATAAATTTTCTTGAACCATCACTAATCAAAATATATTGACACCCAAAGTTGGCCTCTTAGAAAGGTTTCTAAAAATGCAAATGCAAAACTGAAGAAATTGCATTTGGTTTCGATCTGTTAAAAATAGTAAAACAGAACATGAGACTCTGAAAATTGACATGCAAGCTCATTTAGGTGGGGAGAATGCAGAAAAACAATAATTTTGGCATGAAATTCAACTGGTTGCAAAATATGAACTCAAACAGGAGGCAACTTTGCAAAATTGAAGGTTTGCAAACAGCAGAAAAGTGCCAAAACCCTGCAACTTCACTTTTAAAAAACCTAACAAAACTCATCGTAGGAAGCTGAAAATTGACATGCAGATTCAAATATGTCTGCAATTGGGTTTTGTAACAAAATCAACAAGCTTCAAACTACGAACCTCAAAAGTGGGTCACTTAGGTAGATTCATCAGGTGTATTGATAGTTCAAAGGCAAACTTTTCGAAATGGGCACTTCAAATTTGCAAAATTTGAGAGTTCCATCACTCTTTATACTGGTAAGCAATAATCTAGGGAAAATTATGATAAATCAAATTATTTATTGGTTCTCTTCCTAGAGCACCTACTCTATTCAAACCTTGTATGTTTTCCCTTAGGGCATATGATTAGAAAATAAATGAGGACATAGTGAACCACTGGGTAGTTGAAAATGTATGCATTTGTTCATACAATCTATCACTAATAAATCTACCCCAATAAATTTGGACAAGGTTCTCCCTTTTTTCTTATGATCTCAAACATCCAAGGTTCGAATATGCTAGCATCTCTACACCCAACCATTTTTCTTAGTAGGGTTATCATATCCTCGATTTCTTGTATGAATAATGACCTCAAGATATACTTTGACATCTTCACCGTCTTTTCCTAGAACCATGCTGATAACATGAAATTCTTATTTTTCTCTTTTGAGCTCATATATGTTGCTATCACATCCTTCATTTATAATACATTCATTCTAGTAAACAATGGGAGCCCAAATGTGTATACAATACCTTCTTCCAAGAGGTTTGCATAGACTCTCCCTTATTTCACAACAACCCTCATATTTGTGCCATACCCTTTCATGCACTCAAGGACTAGTTTAGGAGATCCATTGCCAATGAAAACCCTCTTTCCAAATGCATTTTGCTAGAGACCATATTTTTAGTGAAATGTGTGGCATCTTCTTGATGAATCCTCCAAGAAAAATCATACTCACTAAAACTTCCCAAAATGGGTATCTATAATTATCTCATAGGTAGGCATGTACTGTTAGACAAAAAATTCAAATTCCTCTTTGTGTTGCTTCTTCCATGAAGTACTCATGTATCCATCGATTTCCAACATTATTAGCGTATATATGCTCTACATATAAGTTAGGGCTAATTCTACCATGCATTCTTAATAATTCATAAAAAAATCCTTACCCACAACCACTTACTATCTAGAATTAGGTTAAATACCTTCAAAATAATAACATTTCTCTTCAATAATTAACTAGAGGTAATGCTATTTAATCAAAACCATGAATGTATGAAAGATTAACAAAGTTTAATTAAAAGAAGAGTACCTAGTTTCACTAAAATTATCATCAAACAAATGCATATTCTAACCCTAATAAATGTGTTCCTTTACGCTTTGAAACTTACTTTTCTCTTTATATGCCTCAAACATTGTTTTACTTCATTAATTTTTTTGCAAATAGATGATCTCACATGAGGTAGTGTATTGTGGACTAAACTATATGCTCAAGGTGGTGCCAAATACATGTGTGTTTTTTAACCTTTATTAACTCATTTTACTATGCTTTAATTACCCTGAGAAAAGGTGCAGTCATGGAAGATTAGGTTTCACTTCACAAAAACCTTAATTTCTACCTTGGGAGCCACCTTTGAAAGGAAAGTAGCACAAGTGGTGGACGTGGAACACTTGTGTGTCACATTTTTCCTCATGGGACAATGACATAGAAGGAAGTGTCTAGCTTAGATGTTGAATGACTAACTAGCAATAGGACTTGAAACATCTGATACATCGTCCCAAAGAGTTATCAAGGTTTGTGTTTTACTTACTGAGTTTAGAGGAACTAAGTACAAAGGATACCTGGGTGTAGGTAAAAAGAAAGACCGATATGGTTCAAAATTAATTCAGTTCCCAGAACTTTTAGTTTCTAGTTTTGAAGAAAAGAAAACTCATAAACGAACTTTAACCAAATAAGTGTTGATGCATGCACACTCGAAAAAATTTCTCCTAGGTGAAAACTCACCAAGTACAATGGATAGCCGAGAACAATGTGATGTTTTCAAAAGACACACTACACGTAGACCAACATCACCTAACACACGAAAACCCGAGAATCCGAATAAAAAATAAAATTGTAGGGAGAAATATTTTCAAACACTTAAAGCCAAGGAAGACATCAATTTGATCGGGATCTAGGAATTTTGGAGCAAGACCTTTCATTTGACCATTTCCTCCAACAGAAACATACCAATGCAAGCAAAAAGTAAAGAAAGGGGAAAAAATAAGGGGTTCACATTTTTTCGAGGAAAAAATGGGGCATGTTGTGATACCACACAATAATCATTTCCTACCAACTCAGGGATTGAGCCACAACCTATTACCTCTTCTCAAGGTTTAACTTGAGCCATGTTAGAGATTCGATGGATGTTGCCACTTATTTTTCTCTTTGAGGAGTCTCTTTTGGAAGATATTATGTTTGCTTCCTAGCTTCAACTTTCCTTGATCAAGAAATTTTCTAGTATTTTTCATTCTTTCTTTTGGCTTGCTCCTTTTCTTTATTTTCATGCTCAACTTGTTGTTGTCAAGCTTTCTCCTATTCAATATTTTCCTCCTCAAACTTATCCAAGGTAGCCTATCTTTCAACACTCTTAATGACCTCCTATTTATTGACCTAAGTGAGGACATGCTCTAGGTTCTCTACTTCATTGTTCACCTCCTCAAAAATAATTGTTGGAAACACAGTTGTCATTGCACCAAAAGATCGACCTCTTAATGCTCAATACAACTGTGAGAGTTAACAGATCCATGGGACATGGTTAAGCCATGTCATGAATCCCAAGGGGAGCACTGACCATCTTCCAACAATCTCCCCCTTAGTGTTACTCGAGGGGAACCTGACACCTTTGGCTCTGATACCAATTATTGGAAACATAGTTGTCATTGCACCAAAGCATCGACCTGTTAATTCCTGATACAACTTTGAGAGTTAACAGATACATGAGAGGTAGTTAAGCCATGTCATGAATCCCAAGGGGAGTTCTGACCATCTACCAAAAATGACATCCTTATTTATCTTTAGCTCTTTGGACCTTGTTCCCTCATGAGTCTTGGTTAGCTCACCCTCTTCATCACCCTATTCTCTTATTTTGGGATAATTTCTTCAATATCAAAAAGTGAAGGGGACTCTGTAACATCAATTATTGGTGTCTCCTTTTCTTCCTCCACTACTTTTTCTATTGGCTGAGAAGTGGTGGTGGTGGGTTGTTTTGTATTAGTACCCTCGAAAGGGTATACATTTGTTATAGGTTGCACCCAAGTTTGGAAATAACTCCTACTAATGCATCCATGTATCTTATAGAGGCCATTTAGAATGCCTCTTCCACCTTCTCCATTTTTGAGTCCTCCTCCTTTGTTGTTTGTTGTGGAGTCTTCTTTTTTAACCTCTTATATTCCTTGGGGCTTATCGTAGAATAATTTTCTGCATTGGCCTCTTTTATTTTCCTAGAAGCTTTTCCATATTACATCTTGATATGGAGTTTGATCCATCTGAAGCTCATGTCCACCACTATTGAGGGTAATTCATCAATGTATCACTCCTCCTTTTCTATCCATTTGATGAGATATAATGCACAATTTCCAACTTAATCTTTATCATGTTGATGATCAAGTGTCAAGCCATCATCTAACATCCCTTCTGGTATATCTTTATTTACTTTGAAATCTCACATTTATGGGATTGTCAATCTTTTGTACCTTCACTTTATAACCTCAAATTCATCTTGCAAATTGGCCTGAAAGTCTTCAATGTTAGGCTCATGGTGTGGGAAGAGAGATGCATATAAGTTATTCATTTTACCCTTCAAATCAAACTCCTTTCTTGCAGCATATATTTTCATATTGATGGCCTATAATACTTTTGTGTCTGTTTTAGAAACTGTTACTAATGAACATGAATAAAAACCAAAATCAAAGGGGTGCTTCATGCCCCCTGCCTTATGTTTTCTAGTAAAATTTTCATTATTTCCATCATTTGTCTAAATAATTTGATTAAAATCATCTTGTCACTACAGTACCGAGGTAACAAGAGTGGATCCTTATCATAACCAAGTAGCCAAATATATGTAGACTTGGGGTACTTAATGAACCAATTTTTCCACTAACTAACCAAGGACATTGCCTCATTTGACATCCTAAATGTAATGTCACTTGTCAATTGTTTAATCAGTGCTTATAGGAAAGCATAGTTTACTCTTTTGAAATTATTTTCTTCTTTCTTATGCTCTAACTGATCATAGTACTCCCAAATCTTTCTTTTTCTAGGTCCCTCTAACACCTATGGTATTCAATCCTGGGAAGTTCCCCCATCCTTGAAACACAATAGATGGCATACAAGGACATAAAGAACTCCTTGGAATCCTTCACCTTGGTGAGTTGATTGTTAATAGTGTTAGAGAATGGCTTCCCCCAATCCAAATAAAATTCCCCTTTCAAGATGACATCTATGAAGTGGAACATCCAAACCTTGTACATATGAGAGTCCTCTTTTCCAAACACCCTGCATGGAAATGTGATAATTTTTCCTATCTAAAATTAAAAGTCTAAACTTTTGAACTTAGTTAGAAGCTTGTTGATGGATTTCCTCTTTGTCTTGAGCCACTTCTTGTTCAGATATGTATGATGTGTATTGAAATCTATTTTGTACTATTGAACAACTTGATATTTTATTATTATTCTAAGGTTGGGGTGTGAAGGTGAGTGAAAAACATGTCTTATCATTTCCAATTTCAATTCAATAATTTTATTTCCCCAAGGGTCAATGCATTTTCTCTAAACTAGATTATAGGCCTTTTTTATTTTAAGTATGAATTTTGGGCACTGGACTGCTACTAGAAAGGAGGCCACCTCAGCTAGCCCTAAAGCAGTTGTTTTCCAAGCCCTAGGAGAGGAATCAGGTGAAAACATATCATCTCTAAGATTCTCCAAATCAATGTTCCCCAATTTAGTACACATAATATTCATTAACTTAGAGTTGAACTTGGAAACTATTGGGATACCCAAAAAATCTTACTTCATTGTGACGGGTGAATGCTCTGGTTTACTCTCTTGGCCTTTTATTATCTTTGCACCTCCTTGCCACCTAGATCTTCACATAAATTAGAAATTTAGTGAACCTAAAGAAAAAAAATCAATCTTCCATCACAATATACATGAATCATTCATAAAATTGGCCTCAGAGTGAACCTTTAACTATGTCTTATTTGTTGCAAGTGTGAAGGTGTTGTAATTGATGTCAACAAGCATATATTTTCATTGATGATATTTGTGTAGTGGTTGAGAAGAGATTTTTGATTTGATTAGTTGCATTATGTTATCATCAGTTAAGGTTTTGATGTTAACCTTTGGTGTTGCTTTGATAATCTTCTATTTATGGTTTAGATGTCGAGGATACTAAGAAAATTGATAAAATAAGGAAACAGGGTATTACAGAGGTGTTCTAGTTTTACTTCACAATTCTTCTATGTTGAAGATCTGCTTTTCTGGTTTGGATATATTGGTTAATGATGTTTAGAGTTTCTATATCCATAATTTTGGCTTCTAGATCAATGTTCAGAGGAAGTTATGTTCACCAGTGTGTGAACTAGTTTTGTAGTGTCACTTATAGAGGTGTTTGGGAGAAATGTATTTTCTTTGCATTTCTTTGCAATTTTTCTTCAAGAATTTTGGTTCTAAAGGAGATTTTATGATGTTCTCTTGCTTCTGTCAAGAAGATTTATGGTTTGGTACTCTAGAATTTGGATTGTAGAGTTGTAGTGTTTGGCAGTATAGTTTGAGTGTACTAGTTGTGTACATTCTAAAGGAGTGATTTTTTGCAAAGAATTTTTTTAGTTTCCAGGATGTTCTTGGATTGTGTTTGGGTGAATTTTGCTGTCTATTTTTTTTGGATTTTTAAAAGGAAGCATGTAACTCAAATTTTTAACGTGTTTGCATGGGTAACAATCGACCTAGTGTTTACATCAAATTCAAATATGTTCAAGTATTCATGAATGTGTAGCATAGTGTATGAAGATATTTTAGGTCCCAATTAAGTTTTCTTCTAGTCCACTTTCACTCCTATCCACCATTGGAATGTTTAGTGTCAACCTAATTAAAAATTGCAAAGTGTGAAGCGTTTATAGCTGACCTTAGAGAAGGTATTCAAGGTTGAGGACAATATAAGTATGAGCTACGATGTTGAAGGTTGACAAGATAGAAAGGATAAAGGTGTTCCATGCAAGTGATACAAATTTTTGGAAGGTAGAGTCTGAGTTTGAGCACCCAAGAGGAGCATCGATATACTAAATAAAGACAAAAAACACCCAAAAATATACACAATAGTATACCTCCAATATTAAGTATCTCAATTGGGAATCCTTTTAGTTTTGTGCACTCAAACATAATCTCTCCAAATCCATCACCTCACAAATTTATAATTTAATTGTCCATCTAACACATATACACCCCCACCATATTCACCTCCATCTGAAAACATAACCAATGATTTTGTCATAAACCAAATTTTATAAAATGTCGCATCCCTTCAATAGAATATAATGACATTGATCCAAAACCAAAATGGATAACCTTCACAATATGTCAAGAGAAACCCATTGTCATTGGAGATATTGAAAAAAATAGTACCACAAGGTATAAAGATACCTCACTTTGAGATATATGGTGGTAAATGATACCCTAATAATCATGTGTTAGCATATACAACTTTATGTAGTGACTTCATTTTTGAAGATAAGTTGTTGGATAATCTCTTTCCTAGGTCCTTGAAAGATATAGCCTCAGAATGGTTTTTTTCATCACTAAATAATTCAATCCGCTCATTCAATGAGCTTGTTGATGTATTTCTTAATCATTCCCAAGTACAAATCAATCCTAAGATGGATCTCCCTAATTTAATGAGGTGTAAGCAACAACATGGAAAAAAATTCATAGATTTTATAACATGTTATTAATTTGTTTACTCACAAATCAATATTAACCTCCATGATGTGTATCTTCAAAGAGTGTTCATTGACAACCTACAAAAATACATAAGAGATAAACTTGGGATGATTAATTTTCCATCCTTTTCATGTTTGTGTGTGGCCTTCTATGATCATAGGAATTTGGTTAAGTTCAATATGAAGAGAAAATCCCTTGAATCATGCTGAAAAATATGAATCCATACCTCACAATAACTTTCAATCATTTAAGAAGTCAAATAAGGGTTTTATTAAAATAAATCTACCTTAAACAACCCTTCATGTTGAGCCTCAAGTATCTGCTATAAAACAACCCCATACAAACTTCAGGCTAAGGGTAGGCAATTCACCCCACTCCTTAATTCCATTCATTCAATTATGATGCAACTCTTGAAAAAGAACTTAATCACTTTACCTCCAATTAGACCTATTCATACAACCAAGTCTTCACCTCCAAACCATGACCCAAATGCATTTTTTCACTATCATCAAAAAATTAGACATGATACATAAATATGCATTTGTATTAAACAACTACTGCAAGACCTCATTGATTCCAATAAAATCCAATTAGGTAGCATTAATGATCGATGGAATAATTCTATTGCTCCACCCAACCAAAATTTACAAATCTTCATGAACCCAATGCTAAATAATTTGAATTTTTTTGTAAAAGGTAGTGAACATAAGAATAATGTGATGAATTTTAATAAAATATAAGGTATGATTGATGATGACAAGGGTGATAATGAGGATGATCCCCTACAAGGCATGATTGGTCTCATTGATGTTCAACCTCATAAGGGCTAAACCAATTTGATACCTAATTTTAATTTCACTAATGAGGATGCACTTAAAATGTTTCATGATGGTCCTCTCTACATTGCTAGTCATATCAATAACATACTTACACAAGGAATACTTATTGATCCCACATGTGTAGATAATGTGATCATCAAGGAATTCTCATTTGTGCAAGAGCTTTATCAAGATACTTATGAACACTAAAAAGAATGGATTAAAACACATAATGGTTTTTCTTTCCCTATGATAGGTTTGATCAATCTTCCATTAAAATTTGGACCTAACCAATTAGTTGTATCACTCTCCATCATCTCATCATCTAACCAATTTTGTGTGAAGCTAGGTTACTCATTATTATGCTCCATGAAGGTCATCTTGTCGATTATTCTAAAATGCATAAATTTTCCTATTGGGAATGAGATATTTACAGTTCGTCATAGTGGGTACAGTACCTTGTCTTCCTATAAAAAATTTTCATTGGATCTCTTTTGGCTTGGACCTATGGAACCTATAAATCCTTGTGAATATTTAATTTTCAAATCCTATCAAAAATTCAAGGAAAATCGTATAGTAGAATTATCTCCTAGCATTATTTTTGGGTCCATGGTTATCCCTTCTCTTCAACCTACGATTGATGAACCTATTATTGAGCCACAAGACCTTCCAAGTAACCAAGAAAAATTCACCTCAATCCCTCCACCTATTTCTTGCAAAAGGAAAAGAGATAATAAGATGATCTATTTTGTGCCTTTAAAGATAAAAAAAAGTTTATGAAGCTAAAGAGACAGTGGTTTCTCAACCCTCAGTGGTTCCTTTTGTTCCTCCCGTAAAGTAAGAAAAGAAACCAATGGTTGTTAAGCTTTCTCCTACACCATCATAAATTGAAAATCATGCTAAAAGAAATTGAAATGATAAAGAGTGTAGGCATAGGCATCCTTCCATCACTCACCAATTAGAAGAAGAAAAAAAACCATCACCACATACCCCCATGGAAACAACTCAAGAAGAAATCCAACTTCCATCAAAACAAGACATTGAATTTTAAAAAAGGTAAAATAAGAGAATTCAAAGGAAATAATCATAAAACCTCCTATTGCGATTAATTTGGATGATTCTCATGAGATTGCTAGGATTGATGAAGAAGTGCATAATGAGCTAAACTTATTATTTTCCACTTCTATGAATTTATATGGGGGAAATTGTGATGATCCACCTAATGAGAGTGAGCCACCATGTGTTGAACCAAGTGATTCTCCATGCACGATGCTTGTTGTAGTCCCTATAGCTAGTTATCTGCCTTCCATTTATGATGGGAAATATTGGGATGTGGATTACTTAATCTATGTTGGCTTGCATGTGATGTACTACTTTATGTTTTCCTTATATGTTATTTATTATTTCTTGCATGCAATATGATCTCCCATACTGTGCTACTTGGTGTGTCTTTATTTTTGTGAGTTTTCTTTGGATGACCCTTGTTACTGTTAGAATCCAAGATCACCTGCATGCAATCACCTGTCACATGCAAAAGACATGCAAAACCAACAAGATGTTCTGTAAACCTCAAACTGTAAAATGCATTATGAGAATCTCTGTTATTACAAAGAGATCAATCCTTATGAAGGAGATCAAGAAACCCTAAAAGGGAAACCCTAAATGAAACCCTAGTGTGCACACTTAATAATTAATCAATTATTAATGTGCCTAAGTTTAGCTTAAGCAACTAGAGGAATAAGTGACTTAATTAATTAACCAGTATGATATAATTAATTAAGCATATAACTTATTTCTCTAACACCCCCCCTTAAGATGAAATTAGGAAGAAGCTAAAACACTAGAATAAGATGCATGCAAGCAAAGATGGGTCCCGACAACTAGGTCTGATCAGGTACCCATTTACAAATGCAAGAAATAGGTAGAGGAGGAAAACCCAGTGGGACAAAATCCCCCTACAATGATATGACATGCTGCAAAGAAGCACTGGAAGAACACTGTAGAGTAACACTGGAACCGCAATCTGGCAAGAAAGGAAAGATACTTTTGTCTACAAGAAACCATATCGAAATCATCATAATGTGATAGCAGACCCGATGCCACGGAACACTCAAAAACTCCAAACGGGAACAACGCTGGAATCTATGAAGTAGCAGTCAATTATTGAAAGATGTATCACTGAAAACGAAGTGCAAAGATGCAAGATGCACTCTCCCAACTGCCAAAATATCCAGGTAATCTCCAAAACACCCATCGGGCCAAATCTGGATTAATGAAAAACCTGGGACAGATACAAAAAAAAGTGCATGGATAGCAACATAAAGCTCCTCAATACCTTTCCAACGCTGTAAAGATAGCAAAAATCGGAGATCATGGCAAAGAGTTATGAGCTCGAAAGCATAAAATAAACATCTGAAATCAACCAGAAATAAATGTAGTAAAACAAGAAAATAATATAAAATAAACTATACCAAATGAAATTACTCGGAACCAGCTTTCTGGTGATATCTCGTTTGCCCGATTTTGATACCGTATGCCCAAGTTATGCCAAAAACAAAAAAACTGCTCTTTTAAGGCAAATAAGGGTTAGGGGGACAAACTGCCATATGTCCGATGACGTCATGCTGACATCAGCACTTCACTGCAAAAACTTTGATGGCCATCTGGCTGTCGGCGCAAAAATTCGGCCCCCCTACAAAAAAAATAGGGCCCTTGGTCACCATATGACCGTAGGCAGGGCGCAGGGGGTTGAAGTTGATCGGGGGCCTGGCGCGGAGCTCCCGGTCCCCCATGTGACTGCTGCGGCTGGTGCTGGAGCCCCCAGGGGCTGGGCGATGCTGGCAGTGTTGCGGTGGCAGGCCGGTGGCCGCTGGGTGGTGTGGCAGCGGCGGGAGCCATGTGAACTGGAAGCATCGGCATGGATCCCCAAAAAATCAACTTTTTTAATTTTTTTTCGATTTTCATGCCTCGGAACGCGTGCTGGGGAGGCCGTACGGCTTCCCTGGCAAATTTTTTTTGCCTCCCAAACCAACTTCACCAAAATCAACCAAACAACAGGCGTTCCTAGGGTTTTGAGGTGCCGCGAATGCGATGGAGACGTCCGTTTGAGCCCATAGTGTCCAGAAAAATCAGCTACCCCCACATCTTGCAGAAAAGATGCCTATGGAAACCCTTGCATTTGAAACTCACTGAGAAGCCATATCTTCAGATCATGAATAGGCAGCGGCAGGTCTGGAGCTCTGATACCATGTTAGAATCCAAGATCACCTGCATGCAAATGGATACCTGTCACATGCAAAAGACATGCAAAACCATAGAAGATCTGTAAACCTCAAAGTGTAAAATGCATTATTAGAATCTCTATTATTACAAAGAGATCAATCCTTATGAAGGAGATCCAGAAACCCTAAAAGGGAAACCCTAAATGAAACCCTAGTGTGCACACTTAATAATTAATCAATTATTAATGTGCCTAAGTTTAGCTTAAGCAACTAGAGGAATAAGTGACTTAATTAATTAACCAGTATGATATAATTAATTAAGCATATAACTTATTACTCTAACAGTTACTCCGTTGGCACAAGGATACAAAGGAAACAAATTTTTCATGACATTCTTCTATTTGTATCTTAATTCTTCTATATGTCATAAAATTTATATTTTCTTTTTCTTTTCGGGGACGATGCAAGGAATCGAGACATTTAGGTATTTCCATTTTGACCCAAAATCATCTTTGTTTTCTCTCTCTATGTGTCATTCCTCCTTTGTGTTCATTTTTCCATGAGTATTTGGGGGATGATGATAGTTTCAAGCTCTATTATATCATTGTATCAAAGACATATGCTAACCCCGGATCCACGGATCCCTTGATATACCTTTCTATGTTGGCATTGTATTTTGGGGGGAAATCCCTTATCATTATGAAGTTTATTTGGAAACATATCATTGGCATAGTGCTTTCCAAATAAGCTCGTTTTGATATTTAGTTGCATGAAATTTATCATTTTCTACTTTAAATTAATTTCTCACAATATGGTGTTTATCAATTTCTTTAAAGTGGGGGCATACATTAGCACTATTTTGTTTGTGTCCCCTAAGGTAAATTTTGTTTGCACCCCCTGAGATGAATTTTTTTTGCACTCCTCGAGGTGAATTGTTTTTTCTCCCCCTAAGGTGAATTTTATTTGCACCCCCTGAGGTGAGTTTTGTTTACACCCCTTGACGTGAATTTGGTATTTTTTCTTTACTTTGTTCACGAGTATTGAACCTAGTGTAGTGTTGGCATATTTTATGGACATACAAAATAGGCTTGCTAGTAATCCTTTTTTCCTTTTTTTGTATTAGCGTTGACATTGGATGTTGTTGTACCTTTTTTCTATTCTATACACATATGTGTATTCTTTTGTGCCTTTTTTGGTTTTCCATGGGTTCATAAATCTTGGGGGCATGACCACCTCCTTGATCCTTACTTATCCTAGGTATCTCTCTTATAGTTGTATAGTTGGACCTCCCTTGACATATGTTTCTCTACTTTAGTGCGATTATGAGTGTAAGCTCATACTCTCACTAAAGTGAGGACTAAATTTAGTGTAGGAAATTGTCTACCTTTATAATTTCACACTATGTTTGGGTCCCTTAATTTATTAGACTTAATTAAGCTTCTAATTTTCCAAATTATGCATTCAAGAGCCTTATTTTTTCAATTTTGTGAAAGGAGAATGAACATTAAATAAATGCATTTAATATTTAAATTGATATGGATTATGTGTGTCCTAAAACTATAGGCTAGGAACCATTCATTGGACCCATTTTCCCATGGTCAAATGGGTCCCCATTATGTGCTAGGACCTAATTTAGAATATGTTTCTGGTAGCCTTTAAATGATCCAAATTCAAATTGTAAGTGTTAAGTTTTGGAATATAATTTTTGATAAATTATATAAAAACCTATAAATACCTAGTCTTTTTATCATTTGAAATCTAACAATAGATAACAGACATGATCAATAAAATATTGAGAAAATATTATTGTCAAGAGAATTCAAGAGCAATATTATCAGTCATTTTTAGTAGCAATCAAGATCCTAATAACATGTCAAATTTTATATGTGTTCATGTTGTCTTGTGAAGGCTAATAAGTGTTGTAGGTCTTCATACATTTAAGCATTCAAGCATTCAAGAAAATCAAGCAAAGAAAGATCCAATTCCTATGAAGAGATGTGTATAATGACTTCACTACTTCAAGGAAGCAATTGAAGGGTGGTGAGTTGTAGCAAGTGTTCATTCATCATTTCCTTCCTCTAAATTCAAGGTTTCATCATTGGCATTGACATTGTGAAAGTGGGGACACTATTCACAAGGTTTGACTAAGGTGAACCTCTATATGGCATGAATTTTTTTTCCCTCTTTGTGTATTTAAAGGTTACAAGTTGAAGAAGGATTAAAGAGATCTTAAAGAGAAATTTTGCATTGTTGTATTTGTTGTCATCATTCTTGCCAAGACACGAAAACTAATTTGTGGAATTTATTTCCATCATTCTGACAAGTCTGCAAGTGGAAACTAGCATCTCAAATCTAGCACCAAAGGACTATAAAAAGTATTCAAAAGCCATGTCAAGGACCCATTCACCCAGAAGAAAACCAGACCCTCTGCACACATCATAACAATTTTTTTTTTATAAGTACATTCTCTAAGATATCTCCTAGATCAACCTGAAAAGTGTTGTTATAGTATTTATATCTTCAATAATCTACAATTTATATATTAGGTCATATAACTCATTTAGTTTCATCATTTAAAATCATTCCTAATTAGTCTTTGTCTTTAAAGAATCCACCAACCTAGGTTTGATTGACTCACCTTTCAGGTTGAAAGTAAATTTATTAGCTTTTTTGTTGGTGCATCTAATGAAATCTTGGGAAGAGGGCCCTTAAATCATAATTTCTTTATATTAATAGAATTAGAGTTTTCCCCCTTTTTCCACTTTTATAAGGAAAAACTCACAATAGAGTTTCCTCAAAAAATTATTATGGTGCCTCATAGTTATTGCATGGAGGATGGTCAAAAACCATTCACCACCTATCCCCAAAAGTATTATTTATCCCTTGGTAGTTGCACCAATGGATAGGAAACCTATTCAATGAATTGTGTAAGGTTTGATTAGTTTTTGGGTTGATCAAGAATACACGAAAGTTAGATTTCAATTTTTTTCTTTAACTTGTTCACATGATAATTTATTTTCATAAAAATATTTTTATTGTTCCCTCTTGTCAGACCAACTATTTATTTTCCTAGTAAATGATTCTTCATGAGACGTAAAGTATTTCAATGATTCAACAAGGGTGGTCCTATGTGATTTTGTTCATGTAAGATCTTTCAACCTTGCAATTAACTCAAGTTATTTTCTATTATTTTAAATTTCCCTAATATGTTTGTTTTATTCCTAGAGGATGACAAGAAAAGGTGTTTTTTTTTTAAAGTTAAACAACATTTACAGGGTGTTGTACCCTACACAACAAGCCACAAGGGCCAAAAAAGGACAAGTCTTAACCAGCTAACATAAACAGGAAAAACAAAGACAACCCATAGGCAGCAGAACAACAACCGAGAAACAACCAACAGACCAACACTAGGAGTAACTAACTAGCATCGTCCCAGTTTTTAATCAGGAGGTCCACTGCCTCATCTCCCACCCACTCTTTATTTTATTGGCTATTGTTCCCCTCCAGTTCCTCTTTAATGGCATTAGACAAAGTACTCATAACAAAGTGACCCAGTTTCACGGTGAAGCGAGTTAGCCCCCAAAATCTTTTGTCCAGAGTGTCCAATCTCTTCATCACCTTGTCTGAATCCACCCCAACATCCATAGAACCCTGAACCTTACTAGGCTCATCCACCAATGGCTGCGAAGAGTGCAAGCCAGAGCCATCAAAGGGGAGCTTGCTGTCCACGGAAGTAATATGGGGCCTCTCCACCATATCTTCTTCCTTGTAACCCTTGTTGCTTGACTGCTCCTCCTCTGAATCCTCAATGATTAACCTCTTCTTGTTGTTCTTAGCCAGCCTCCCAGATCTCCTCCTAACACTTTCCCCTCCAGTCAACTCCATGTTCCCCACAACCATATCCCCTCTGGAATCTTTCCTAACCGCATTCTTACCCTTGCCATCTTTAACAGTCGCAGCTTGCATGCATTTCTCCTTACCTTTTTTTGACATAGTGACAATAACAGTCGTGTCAGCCTGAGTGGCTTTTAGCTCACAGAGCCCTTCCGCTGCACTAGCATGGGCCTTCCCTAACCCACCCTTAAGATTTTTGGTGGAAAATTTGGTTTTGGCATTCGCCATATTGTCAATGTTAGACTTCTAAGGAGGACTCTTAGACTCGGCTGGGGAGATATGCACCATGGAGAGGGGTTCAATGTTCTCAACATGGACAGTGGTAATGGCTTTAGGTGGGTAGAGGGAAAGATGAAAGTGATGCAGGCAGAGGATTAGCCCCTGATGGAGCGGGAGCGGTGGAAGATCACAGGGATTTTGGTTGGCCGACGCTTTACACTTGTCCACAAAACTTTCCAGGTCCATAAGAAGGAAAAACGGAAAAATAAGCAGCATTTTATGCCTAAGGTGGTTTAATAGAGGGAAATGATAAAATAAACAAGTTTTGAATCTACCTTCGAGCGTAACATATTTCATCAGCACCATGCAAACCTGGTCCCACTGCTTAGGAAGCTCTTCCCTTTCAAACCCCTCCTGGTTCCTAACCGGGTTCTCTTCTCCTCTGAAAAATGCCTTAAGGCTCTCGTGGTCCGGATTTTTAGTGTGCTTAGGATATTTTTTCCCCTCACACAGCAAACGTGTAGCTTGCACAATAACATCCTCACTGATTTAGAATGAAATCCCACCAATGGAAACCCTCTTGTCCTTCCATGAACTGAAAAACTGACCCGATAAAATGGGATTATGGCCGACTAAGCATTCCATGAGCGGAGCAATTCCTCCCTCCACACAAATGTGCCAGACCAGCGGGTTGTTACGAAATTCATCACAACTATCTAGTTTCGTCCTCACGCGATCACCACCCATACTGCTAGACTGCACAGGAAGCTCACAAACATGCAAGAAATACCCAAAGTAGCAGTCGCTTACAATAATATTTAAAAGATAATTCAGGCCAAGATTACAGCAAACCAAATTAAACCCCGCATACCATTCACACATGTAAAGAGGAAATATACCACAGTGAGAAGGGACACAAAATTGATGAATTTATGATTACAACAGAGAGGGAAAAAGTTGGCGGAGTTGTAGGGAAAGCATGACACCCCATGCGAATGGACCAATAAACTAAATTTAGTAAACTTTTGAAATAAGCCAAAGGAACCCCTAGCTAAACTAGCCAACCCAAAGTCTCTAGAATGTGGCCTAATCACATCATAGAAAGTCACATCATTATTAATACA
Source organism: Sequoiadendron giganteum (assembly GCA_007115665.2). Taxonomy (NCBI): domain Eukaryota; kingdom Viridiplantae; phylum Streptophyta; class Pinopsida; order Cupressales; family Cupressaceae; genus Sequoiadendron; species Sequoiadendron giganteum. The sequence goes on along the minus strand of CM021104.1, from coordinate 188,097,294 downwards.
CTCACTCCTCCAAATGTAATGAGGAGATAAAATAAGCAATCCGATTCCCTACAGAGTAGCATGACAGTACGACACCTCACTTGATAAGAAGTCACATCCTTCCAATTAACCCGCATCACACTGCCAATACTAGATTTAAAATCCTCAATTAAATCCCCTCCCCGCCATCTCATCATAATCTTATAAACTAAACCCATCCACCAAGTCCAAAGGATGGACACGTGGATGCTCCTTTCCCTACCCCACACATGCTCAGCTTTACCAAGATAACTCCACCTGTACTCCATACCAATATTGACATTCATCCACTAGCACACCCAAATTAACCAGTGGGCCCCCCAAGCAGCTCTCGTCATCCAAAAGTTGAACATCATTATGAACCATAGTAGCCTTGTCCCGCTCTATCAAAGCTTGAATATTTGGTGGCATCCTTTCCTTATTCCTCCAACATCTAGCCAAATCCCAACCTAAGCCAAGATTAGCCAAGCCATCCGCTACACAGTTGCCTTCTCTAGAAATATGAATCACATTTTTGTCTCTTAATTTGGACATAAGGAAGCTAGCATCCATCAAAATTTCCTTGCTATTCCAACTTATAAATCTATCTTTTTCCACTACATATGTCACCACTTTGGAATCTCCTTCAATATGGAGACTAACAATCCCTAGAGAAATAGTGATTTTGAGGCCCATAAATAGCACACGAGCCTCAACAACCAGATCCGACTGAACCCCAATGCCACCCGCAAACCCCACCACCATATTCCCCATAGAGTCTCTAATAATCCCACCTATAGTTGCCCCTCCTGGGTTGCCTTTAGCAGCCCCATCGAAATTAATTTTGAACCATCCACAATCCGAAGGTTCCCATTTGTTATTTTTCCTAGCTAATAGTTTCAAATTATCAAAGGCATTTGCTTTTAGATCTTGGTGCCAATCCTTAGCCAATTTTATTTCGTAGTCCAATGGCCCCAACTCAGGAAGTTTCCCATCAAAGAGGGAGATATTCTTCTCTATGAGCTAAACACCAATGCCAAAAACTCCTTGGGGCTCTGCTCAATATTCCTGAAAACCCTGTTATTCCTCTCCTTCCATAAACACCATCCTAAGATTGTGGGGGTCTGTCTCAAAATTTCAACAGTCAAAGGATGGAAAAAAGGCCCATTCCAGTCCAGAATAAATGACAAAAGGTCTTTGCTCATAACCCAATCAACATCAACTTTCTCAAAATCCATCCCCCAAACTTCAGCAGCATACGGGCAGTGTAACAAAAGGTGGCTAATAGTTTCCTCCCTCACCTTGCAAAGGAAACATCTATTGGGAAAGCATAACCCCCTTATTCTCAAATTGTCCTGAGTTAAGATCCTATTATGGAAGGCCATCCACCAGAAAAAAATTATTTTAGGGATCATGTGGCGATTCTAGACCCTCCTCCAGTGTTTTTCAACTGAAATTTCCTTAGTTAGCAGTCTGTAAGCGGATCGAACTGAAAGATACCCTTGCTTGTCTAAAGCCCAAAAGAACTCATCCTCCCTGTCATAGGAAGGAAACCTGATACTGGAGAGAAACACCTGAAGTGATCTAGCTAGGCCAAAAAGGTCAAGAGAGTGGGGGCAGCAAAGGGAGAGATCTCTCCAAATCCTAGCTCCTGGAGGGCCAGCCACATAGTCTCTAATATATAAACCAAAGAATCTCTAAGCTTCATTCGTCACCACTCCAAAATCAAAGCCAGCCAAGGGGGAGTCCAAAAGCCACGCATCATCGCAGAATCTGATTTTGACCTCGTTCCCATTTTCCATTTGATCCCTTTTTTTAGCAGGCCTTGTGTGTTGCAGATATTCCTCTAGATTACAGAACCAGGGGGATGGGGTTCTGAAAGACAATAAATCAAATACATGTTCTAGAGGTACTTAGCATTCATAATTTTTCACCAGTCCTTAGTGTTCCTTAATTGGTCCGACCCAACCTTGGCCATCAGTGCCCTATTAGAGATAACAATCTTCCTTATTCCAAGCCCTCCACAATTTTTAGCCTGACAAACCCTTTCCCATTTTACCAAAGCAATATTCTTTTTTTCCTCAGTACCGGACCAAAGAAAGTTCATTTGAATTCTTTCAAACTTCTCCACAATATACTGAGGCATCTTAGATATAGCTAGAAAGTAGGTGGGTATACCTTGTATAGCCGCAGAAAGAAGTTGGAGTTTCCCAGCATAACTAAGCAAAGAGCCCTTCCAACCAGCCAACTTCCTTTGGATCTTCTCCAAGATAGAATTCCAAAACTCCATTTGAACCTCTTTAACCATTAATGGGAGCCCAAGGTAAATTGACGGGAGAGAATCCCCAACACATCCCAGAATCACAGTCACCCTGTTTTCCAAATTTGGCAAGCAATTAAAGAAGTAAATCTTGCTCTTATTGTAGTTGATGCACTAGCCAGAGCAAGAGGCATAATTGTTAAGGAAAGATTTCCACTTCCTAGCTTCCACAACAGAGGCCTTCCCAAATAGAAAAGTATCATCCACAAATTGCTGCACAATAATCGGACAAAGAGAAGTAACCTCTCTAACACTAGATATGGAGCCCTCTGATAGCAAACTCGTAAAGTTCCTACTAAGCACATTGGAAATCATAATAAAGAGATAGGGGGAGAGATGGTCTCCTTGTCTGAGCCCTCTACCAGCAGAGAAGAATCCATAGGGGGATCCATTTACCAAAATCGGGAACTTAACAGTACAAACACACTCTATAATGAGCTTAATGACCGAACTGTTAAAGCCAAACTTAGCCAGGACCTTTGGACTGAATTCCCACAGAACCTTATCATAAGATTTGGAAATTTCAAGCTTAATTACCATCCCCGCATTATTACATCTATCTATAGAGTGGAGCAGTTCATGAGTAGTCAAAGAAGCATCAAGAATGTGTCACCCTGGAACAAACCCCTTTTGAGTGTGACTTATAATTTTATCAAGCAAAGGTTTGATCTGATTAACAAGGATCTTAGAAAATATCTTATAGAAGGTGTTGCAAAGACTAATAGGTCAAAAATCAGACATTGATAGAGGCTCACTAATCTTGGGTATAAGGGTAATGAAAGTGTGATTTATTTATTTAAGAATCTTACCAGATTTAAAGAAGTCCCTAGCCGCAAGCACAAAGTCCCAGCCCACAATATCCCAGAAGATTTGGAAGAATGCAAGAGGAAACCCATCAGGTCCTAGAGCTTTGAAGGCCCCCATGCTAAAAGTAGCCAACTGAACCTCTTCCGAGGAAACACTCCTAAGAATTCCCAAGTTATCCTCCAGAGAGATGGAAGCAGGGAGATGTTGTAGGATCTTACAATGCATAGCCATGTTGGGCTCCCCTGTAGGGGCCGAAAAAACCTCCTTGAAAAAGTTAACCACACAAGACTTAATATGAGGTTGATTAGATATCACCTTCCTAGAGTCACTTATCAATTTAGAAATCTGATTCATTTTCTGATGTTTGATGGAAGATACATGGAAAAATGACTTGTTCCTATCACCTTCCTTCAGCCATTGGACCCTAGATTTTTGCTTCCAGAAGACCTCTTCATTTTATAAAACCTTTTCCCATTCCATTATGGCAGCCTTTTCTTGATTGTTGGTCCGCTAATTGACATCTCCCTCATCCATATTCTTCTGCAAAGTCCTCAGCCTTCCCTCGAGCTATTTTTTCCTTTGAAAAATATCCCCAAAAACATTCCTATTCCAACCTTTAACCATCAGTTTAATATATTTGATTTTGTAGAAAAGCCTAAACATAGGGGAACCTTGGACAAGAATATTCCACCATTCAGCAATTTTTTTTGAAATCGGGATGAGAGTTCCACATTATTTCAAAACGAAAAGGATAGGGACCACTAGAAGGACGAATATTAGTGGTCAGGAGAAGAGGATTATGGTTCGATACCATCCTAGGCAGAGTTACCAGGTTGGCCTCTAAGGCATTAGTCCAATGGGGAGAATAGAGGAAGCGGTCAAGCTAAACCTGAATAAAATCGCAACCAACCCTTCTATTAGACCAAGTGAAATGTTGTCCCAGAAGTTCAATATCTATTAACCCCGAAGAACACAAAAAGTTTGTCAGATCTATCATGTTGTCAATGTAATCCAGGAGGCCCCCACTTTTTTCAGATGGTAATAGGGGAGAGTTGAAATCTCTAGCAACAAGCCATAGGCCTCCCCTATTCATATTAATCTTAGCCACCATATTGTTCCAAAGAATATTCCTTAAATTCTTTTGATTAGGAGCATAAATATTTATTATAGACCATTCAACTCCACCAATGAAGAACGAAACCCCTATGCTATTTTTACAATGAAATAATTCAAAACCCTATAAACAGGAAGGATTCCAAAGTATGACCAAACCACCTGAAGCTCCCTCAGTATTACTGTGAATATAGGAAGCATTAGGCCATAAAAAGCTAGCAACTTTATCAAAATTAACCATCAACATCTTAGTTTCTTGCAAGAGACAAACATCAATCTTATGCTCCACTATATAGTTCTTCAAGGCATGATGTTTGTGAGAGCTATTAAGCCCCCGAACATTCCATGACATAATCCTCATCTCTGACCTTTTTTTGAGGACACGTCTAATGTCCTATGCTTCCCCAGGGCAATCTCATTTGTCGTTTCCCGCATTTTGGTGGATCTCTGAGAGGGTCTCCCAGGTTTGGCATCCCCTCCAACATATGCCTTCTTCTTCCTACCCTTCTTATTAGGTGTAGTCCATATCCCTTCATCCTCTACTTTCTCCAACTTTAAGCTTCCCAAGTTTTCAGTAGACTCTTCAATCATGCCAGAACACTCTTCCTCCCAAATTTCACCCTCTTCAAATGAATCCCCACAAGTCCCCTGAGTGACATTCAAAGACAAAGGATCAACAACCGATGAACCAGGATTAAATATCCCAACAGAAGCCCTCACAGGCAATGTAACTATAGCCGAGGATAGCTTCCACCTTACTTGGATCCATCTTCAATGATCCGTGTGACACTACAAACCCCAAATACACAAGATCTTGTTTGAAGAACTCACATTTCTCTAGGTTGATGGCTAAATTCTCTTCTTGCAATCTTCTAAGAACCAAATCCACATGCTTTAGATGTTCTTCTGCTGTCTTGCTAAAGATGAGTATATCATCAAGATATACCACCACAAATATCCCTGTAAAGTCTTTGAGCACTTCATTCATGAGCCTCATGAATGTGCTAGGGGAATTAGAGAGGCCAAATGGCATAACTCTCCACTCATACAACCCATCAGTTGTCTTAAATGTTATCTTCCGCTCATCTCCATCCTTGATTCGGATATGATGATATCCACTCTTGAGATCCAACTTGGTGAAGTACTGAGCTCCTCCAAGACAATCCATCAATTCCTCAATCCTAGGAATAGGGAACATATACCTGATTGTGATTCTATTTATAGCTCTAGAATCAGTGCATAATCTCCACTTGCCTCCTTTCTTGGTTGGTAAGACCGCTAGTATTGCACATGGACTGATACTCTTCCTAATTAATCCTTGATCCAACAACTATTGCACTTGCCTAGCTACTTCTAGGTTTTGATTTGGTGTAAGCTTGTAAGCTACTTTTTTTGGTGATGAAGCTCTCGGTATGAAGTCAATATGATGATTAATGGCTCTCTTTGGAGGTAAGGTTGCTAGTGTCCCATCACTAACTATGTCCTTGAACTGTTCTAATAAATTTTGGACTGCTCCGGGTATGACTG
>CM021104.1:187831127-188089374 GCA_007115665.2 Sequoiadendron giganteum | reverse complement strand
CCTTGCAAACCCAACTACCAATACATAATCTTCCAACCAAGACAACCTTGGTGCTTTCTCTGCAATTCTTCCCTTAGCCCTTAATCCACCCTAAAGGCTAACCTACTCCCAATACTAGATTTCATCTTTGTATGAGTGTGGAGATGTTTCAAACAGGTTCACACCATCACATTATGGTTCTTGAGGGTCCACCTTCATTTTCCCATCGCTTCCACCAAACCCTTGTTTACAGTTAAAAAGGCTACTAGCCTAAGAGCCCCAATTAGCCCTCCTTCTCCGAGAAATAAAGCTAGTACTCCAAAGTCTTCCAAAGAACATTGAATATTTCTTTGGGGTTCCTGGTCCTTATGCCTACCATTTGAATATTTTGATGGTCTTAACCCTCAACTATCCATACACAGGTTGGACCTTCAATTTAGCAAATTTGGCCTTTTTGGGCCCTTTCCCTGACCACACAGTAGACTGTCATGAGTTTCTTTCACCAAATTGATTGGTGAAGCTTCCTCCTTCATGCCATTTATTTGCAAGGCATTTGGTTGCCCTCTCCACAATGTGACTTGACAGGGAATGATCACCCCTACAAATCAAGTGCCAGGCACTCCTTGTCTTTCCTAGTCGGACACTCCCTGGCTCGCCTAGGAGAAGACTTCCATGGTGTTTCTTGAACTGTTAAAGACTCCTACACCTACCATATATACAATCATGGAGTCTAGTCACAATTCCCAATAGGTCGTACATTATGTACAGAGGGAATGTGATCTAAACCTCCATTTCCTACAAACTAACTGTCAGATCAGCAAATGCAAAGAAATAACTACCTACAAACATAACTTGAAATCAAACTAGAGGCTAAAATACTACCACACAATGCTTAGTTAGCACTCACATTACATCCTACAACACCTACAGAATTAGATTCAATCCATTAAAGCTCTATTTTGAACCAAAACCAGAAATTCACATTAAGAACCCATTGTTTTTACTTTGAATTCAAAATCACAAATCAATATAAAAGCTCCCAACCTCAATTCCATGTTGAGGTCACCCTTATATAGGGTCACAAAAGTAGTTAAGCTCGGCCTTAACCCTTCCTTGGCCGCTTGTGGCTTCCTTTAGCCTTATTTCAAAATTTAAGGAACTAACAACTAAATAGGTCTAAGAAGGTCTTAAGCACCTCAAACCTATGCAATGGTCAACATGACCTTAAAAACTCAAAGTATGATCACAAAATGCCACTAAGGCACAAACATGAAGGAACACGATTATGAAGATAAGTTGTACTAGTCAAATTGGCCAAACATGACCTTCTAGACAACTTTCCTAAGGTGAACTATGGGGTAATCCTGCACCAAAAAGCAAGGGGTGGAGGTTGCAAAAAAAATCATAGGAGGCTGAACAGAGTCAAGTGGGACAAGCTCAAAGACACCCGAAGGCCTCAAGGAATTCATAGTCGGATTTTTGGAATTTAACACTTCTTTAGACTCCCGACTAACCGAAGATTTGTAGTCAAATATAAGATGCCCAGCTTTGGCACACCTTTGACATAATACCACCATGTTTTCATAACAAACAGGTTGGATCTAGTTTCCCAGATTTGAACATAGCTTGATAGAGTTGGGAAGGATCTTATCAACACAAATATTGACACAGAATCGAGCAAAGACTAACCTTGACTTTGATTTAGTGACAACATCCGTAGTAACAAACTGCCCTAACGAATCCCCAATAGCCTTGAATATCACATCATCCCAAAAATCTAGAGGCAAACCCGACAGTCACACCCAAATGGGATCAGACATGTTAAGGTCAATAGTAGGGTCTAAACAAGGTTTCCACCTACATAGTGCAAGGTTGTGCTTCCCATAGACCCACGAGCCCGACGACAAAGTGGCCACCAATTCCTCAGCTACAACAAACCTAAAGAGGAAGATACCCCCAACCATCGTGTGAATCTCCATAGTACCCTTAAGTCGCCACTTCACAACAACCCATTTTCGAACCATATCCACCGTAGGACGGTAGGAGAGGAATATCCCCATCACAACATTCTCCATGGAGGAAAGGATCCTATCGCTAATCGAATCTGGTATGTCAAAAATAGTACCAGCAGTCAAAATAAACTCATGAGGAGCCAAAATCAAGGAGGAGACTTGTTTCCCACTAGTTAGAACATTCTTCCAACCGTCGGAGAAAACTCAACTGTTGGGACAGAAGAACCGCCTGGAGAAGCCAAATCCTTCAAAATGCCTGAAGGAGAGAGCGCAGATCCCATAGAGGGGGTACCCACCAAACACGTCTCCAAAGGAGGGGAGCACAAGTCAGGAGGGGGCAGAGCGGGACCATTGGATACCCCCACGACAGATTCCACCATGCATGTAGAAATTCAAAACTCCAAAGAGCGGGAGAAAATTCAAAACTAGAGTGTTTGTTATGGTTGTTCTTTAGGAGAGTTTTCATGAAGAGGTGAATTGGGATTTTGAACATTTGGGGGTGAATTATCAACTCCTAAAAATTAAACAAATTTCAATTAAAAACTAATTCAATCTGCCTATTTAATCCAAATTTGACACTAAAAAGTAAAAATACCTACTTCTTTGACCTCCTCGATGTCTTCATAGTATTTTGGTCATGATTTGGGAAAGCTTTGGGTGCAAAATCAAGTCTACAACAACATGAGAACACTTGGAAGGGTGCTCATGCCACATGTTGAGAGGAAAATGCATGAATGAAAGATGTTTATATTTTTTCTTAAATAATCAATAGCACAAGTGCATTATAATGTGAGTGTTATAATGCAAGAATATTATAATGTGAGTGCATTATAATGCACTCACATTATACTTGCATGGGGGCCAAAAAGTGCGATGGCCATGTTTTGGTCCCCCATATTTTTGAACATGTCCTAATCAAATATAATTATCTTAGCTATCATACTATCATTTTTCTATCATGATTATGCTACTTTGAAGAGAAACCTGCATATCAAGAATTAAAGCTACTATCAAGAAAATAATAGAGAAAATCTAGGTCTTTGCTTTGGTATAATTATTTATTATTTCATTTTATGCATAGATCTTGAGCTTTATTGAGTTATTGTTGTGTGTAAATTTTATACTTTCATTGGATTAATATTATTCTAAATGATTCATATTTTCATCATCCACAAGAAGATGCTCTAATTATCCATCATGATCTTTACCCAAATTTAAAATCTCCCTAAAAGTAACTCCTAATTTAAATTCCACTATAATTACATATGGGCAGATAAATAAATAATAAATAATTTTCCTACAACATAGACAATCATCCAAGTCTACTCTCTTTGTGTTCCTTGGATAAAATAACAACTTTCTAGGAATATTAGATTAAACTATTATAACTTGTCTAGAATTTAGCAGCTCTTGGACTATGAGAGTCTCCCTTTTTGATGTAGGAGATGTTTCTCTATGGGTCATTTGGCCTCTGGTTTCCCACTTGCCCACCACAAGGGTGTTGCTACTTGGTGGAAGGATGCTCTCTTAGGCCATCTCATAGTGGGTTCTCCTCCTTTGGAAGTTTATTTTGTGGAGGTTGACCCTCTTGAGTCTTCTCGAGAACCTGGGTCTTTCCCAACTCCTCTTCTAGCTAGCCCTTTTGTGGAGCATTTGTTGGCTAGATTTGCTAACACTGTTTTGTCTAAGCATGCTCAAACCTTGTTGCATGCCTTGGTTGGTCCTTCGATCGATCTTATTTCCTTTCCTGCGTTGTCATTTCTCCTATGTGAAGGCTCTTTGCCCATGGTGGCTATTATGGATTTGCTTCTCTCTCCTTGCTTGATAGATGATTCTGAGCCTTCCTCGTCTGTTGTGTTGAGAAAGAAGAAGGGACTCCCTCGATTTGTAGCTGCTTCATGGCCTCGGGTTAAGGGATTCAATTCTATCCCCTCTGATTTTGGGGTTTTCTAGTCCTCATTTATAGTTTGACAACTGTCTATTGGCTTCTTTTGTGTGTGGTTTGTCCTCTTTCCTAGTTCATTCTTGGTTTGAACTATGCTTATTTTTGGCCCTTTGGCCTCTCTGTGTAAAGGGTACAACACCATGTAAATGCTACTTATCTTATCAAAAATAGATATTAGATTATTATGTTAATTTATTTAATATATATTTTAAATTTATTTCTTAATATTTAATGGAGGGTTATGGTATGGGCTTCTATAAGGTTGATCCACCATATATTTTATAAAAAAAATTGCAAACATTTATAGTTAAATAGGTCTAAACCCTAACTAAAGATTAAAATCTATTTTTAAATAACATTAAAAATTATAATTTAATTTAAACTAAATTCAATTAAAGAATTAAAAAACCAAAAATAACCATAAAATTATGGAGATTAAAATCCATGAGGAGAGAATGAATCTCAAATAAATATCAAAGAAATGAAAAAAAAAAATTACTCTTTTGGTGAGTATAATCCTATAGAACATGAGTTTATTAATTCATAGGAAACATATATTCTTGATAAAAATATCCATTTCCATGAAAAGGATATTAATTTTGGTTAGATATTTTTTAAACAAAATTTGGAGTGTAAATTTGAGTTTTAAAAACCTAAAATACCTATTTCAATTTATTTTCTATCACAAAAAAGTTTTTTCACATTGTTAGTTCTTGGCCCATCATTAGTGGTATAGTCATAGTTAAAAATTCCAATTAAGAAATATCTAGCCATACAATGAAACATCAAAACATGTACATAGCACAAAGACCTCTCAAAAATAAAAATAACTGAATTCATTTAGTCTTGCATGATTATCATCATGATTACAAATTCTTAATTTATCATAATGAACCCTATTACATGCCAAGATATAGTCATTTATATTTTCATCTAAAAAAATCAAACGTGGAATTACACTGCAATATAGCTATCAAAATTAAAATATAACATATCTTTAGTTTATAGAAGATGGCATCGAAAACCCTAGTAGGAGAGGGAGATGGTGGTGATGATTGTGCTAGGGAGGGAAACAATACAGAAGGTGAAGATTGTGGTGGTGGTTGCATAGGGGATGATTTTTGTAAGTTATTTTTAATGTTTTTTTCTCTAAGAACCTTTATTGTGGCAATGCCTACTCCAACATTAGTGTTGGCTCTAAAACTATTTCAGATGATGAAGTTGGCATTGGTTCTAGTTTTATAGATGATATGGTTTTTGAGGATTTTGTGGGCTCATCAAAGATATCATGGTGCATTGATTAGGAAGAAACTCTCCTCGAGATTCTCATGGAGACTCATTTGAAAGCCTAGAAATATGAGGAGCCTAGTTTTTTTTTAGGGGAGGAGTGATCAGTTGAATCATGAGGAGGCTATTTTTCTTAATTGGATGCCATATGTTTGTCCCAAAAGGTCTTGGTTTATGAGTTGCATGGTGAGGGTTTTTTTCATCTAGTTCAAGATGGGTCAATTAAAGCTCTCAAGAGCAGATTTTTATTGTTTCTTAATAATATTTCTCCTCCTCAGCCTCTAGTTGATCTATAGATGATGTATCCCTCTCCTCGACCAATTCACTTTCCTTCCCCTACTATTGTTGTGTTTGTTGAAATTATTGTGCCTTCCCTATTTCCTTGGGTGGGCTCCTTTTTAGGGTCTCCTTCCTTAGAGGTGACCCTCATTCCTATTGCTATTGGTCCTCTTCAAAATGGATTGTTGGAGAGTAGTTTTTTGGGGGTTCCCCATTTTGAGGATCCTCAGCCTCCTCATTGGAGAGTTGCTGGAGTGGATCCTCAAGAGGCTATTTAATTAGAGATCAATTATGTTGGGGTTCCTCTTGTTCCTTCTACTATTTCTCTCGCTATTCTAAATGAGTGGATAGAAAAACTATAGATAATTTGAAATCTTCTCTTATCGAGAGATTTTTTGGTTATATTATGAATATTGATGTTATTTGAAGTTGGGCTTCCAATTGTTGGATATATTTTATTCTTCACATTATGGCCTTGGTGTCTTGTTTTCTATTATTTTCCTTTCATTCCATAGAGGATTGCACTCATTTTTGTCAGTGAGGCCCTTGGTTTTTTGCAAGGCTTTTCTTCATTTAGAAATTTGGTATACAAGATTTAACATTACTAAGATTAACATGCTATCTATTAGAGTGCATCTCGAAGAGTTCCCAATGGAAATTTGGTATGAAGGTATTATTTAGGATATTGCTAATATTGTTGGTCAATTTATCACCTTAGATAATGTCACTAAATCTAGATCCAACTTTTTTATGCTATATTTTTTTTTTTGGTTGAGTCTAGTTCAAAGTTACCCAAAAATGTGAAACTTTGCTCCAAGATTAGGATTTAGGAGAAAGAACTTCAATATGAAATTTCTCATCTCCTACAAGCTACATCTATTGAGAAGTGTCCTTAGCCTAATTATGACATGAAAGTGTTTGATACTATAGTGAGTTTCCACAATGGTAAGATTCTTGATCAAACGATTATGATCCCTTCTTTGGATTTCCACTATGTTGATGGCAAAGGATCCTTGTACAAAATTAAAAGGAAAATTGGTGTTGTGCTTAGTAATCCTTCTATTGGGTTACACCTGATGAATATTGGAAAATATTTCCATGCCCATCTTGACCCTCATTTGAGGCCTCTTCTAAAGTTTAGTTTCAAACCACCTTGATATTTCTTTTGTTGTTGGTTTTTGGGTTCTTTCTTTCACCAGCTTCCATTTCCTACTTCGCTCTTTAGATTTTTTTGGTCTTTCCTTTATAATTGTTGTTGGTTTTATAATGTCTCATTTCTTGTGAGACTCCTCTCTTTTGCCTCTATGTATGTTTTGTAATGGGAACAAGACCTTCCCCCTTTATGTTAATAAAAATTATAGAAATAAACACTAATATATTACAATGAAATGTACTATTATTCATTATAATCTCCTCAAGATTGCACTCCATATTATACTCCTTGTTCTTTAATCACAACCTCCATCTCAAACCCTACAGTCTAACTCTACTCTTCCTTACTTCTTCATGTATGTTAAAACAATAATAACTCATGTATAAATAACATTTTAAATACTCCTCTATAATATATATTAGCTACAAGGTGACACATGTCCAATACCACATGAAAATCATCTTATCAACTAGAAATAACAACTTTCTAAATAAAATGGTAAAATGATAGAGTACCTCCACATGGTACACAACATGATTCATTAATGGTTAATTAAATCCTTATAAACATTCTTCTATTGGTAAAAACCCCAAATGCCATGTCATAAATGAAAACAATCACCACTATGCACAACTATCAACTTGTAGACACTCTTGAACTAGATTATAATATTTTACTTGTCTAAATTATCTTAAATTTAACAAGAAATCCAACAAAAAATATTATAGAAACTCTCAAATCTATGTAATCCAATTCCTAAATATGGTGAAATGTGGTTAATTTCTTTCTAATAGACTCTAGTAACCACAAACTTAACAAATAAACAAATAATTGAAATAAATCTCAAAAGTCATTTTTAAAGAGTATTATAGTATTTATACCTTAGCCATGGATTATCCTACATTATAAACTTAGGTTTGATAATAAAAAAGTCCATTTTTCTAGACTAATCGTCAACGTTTCCCTTCAAATTCATGACATGGACTAACCACTTCATGGGGATCTATTTATCTTTGACCTTTGTATCAAACATTAACAGGTCAATCTTTTGGCATAACAACAAATATATTCCAACAAATGGTATCAAAACCATGGTCGTGGGTTCAAATCCCCTCAGGTGACACTAAGGGGGGGATTGTTGGACTAATCGCCAACGTCTCCCTTTAGATTCATGACATGGACTAACTACCTCCTGTGGATCTATTTATGTCTAACATTTGTATTGAGTGTTAACAAGTCAATCTTTTGGCATAATGATAAACATATTACAATAAATTTTCTAGGATATTCTATGCCTACTTGAGAATTCCAACTTGTAACCTCATCAACTCACTCTTTCCAGCTCCTTAGGCATGCCTCAACTAATCCACCTTGTGATTTTAATTCCTCTACACTGTCTACCATTTCATATAGCTTCATCTTATATGATTGTAGTTCTTTGATCTAAAAATCTAATATTTAGTTCCACTTTATTTTTGGATGTACTCAATCATAATATTATTTCCTTATTATCAGTCAATCCCTCACATCTTTCAAATTCCTCCTTGACTCTACATTAAATTTTTCATGTTCTCCATGACCACATGTTTCTTATTATAGATCCCCATCCTCATTTCCTGCATAATTTTAAAGGTGTCTTTAGTATGCACATTTTTATTTTCATTGAGGATCAAAAGCTTCTACATATAGATGTGAAGAAAAATGCCATCAAAAATTTTAAATAACACATGGTGGAGAGTATTGTAGCAATAACTCAACAAGATACACCAAGATATGGGTGAATAATCATAATATGCTATATTCTTTATATAAATTAAAAACTATTTGAAATTTAATTATTAATATGACTATTATAAAGTTATGTTTCCTCAAATAGATGTCAAGATTATTGATCCTATAATATATAATGAATATAGAACCGTTTTATAACCCTATGATACAATAATGAGAGTAGAAATGATAAGAGGAAAGTCAGGAGAAAGAGTCTAATACATAAATTTAAGTCAAAATATACCAAATAATAGGACATTAGAGGATCTCCAACAAAGGAAACGTATTCATTATAAAGTTTGGTGTATTAATTCAAAAATAGAGGGGTACTTTAGAAATGAGCCTTGGAGGAGATAAGAGAGGGTGTATAAATAAGTATCTTAGCATTCCAACCATAGTTATACATAAAAAATTATAATAGAAAAATACACCTAAGATCCAAAATGCAAAAATATTCCCTACCACCTCCAAGAAAGATTGTTGGAATAAACTGCAATAGGAGTTTGGAACTAACATTAAAAATAGTATGGAATCAATAAGAATAAAGACACTAGAATAAATATCACAATACTTAGAGAAACCACGACAAGAAGGATACAAATCAAGGTTTCAAGGACCAAGACCACTAATAAATTTTTGCACATGTGGATAGTAAGGATATACATTGAGGACATTCCCCATTTACTCATAGTGGATTTCCTAGTATAAATATTGAAAATTATTACCTAGATAACACAAAATTGAAGATTGTCCATTACATTCTTCAATATCAAATCTGATTGGAAAACTAAGAGCATAAATATGATAAAACACATTTAAAGATGGATGAAGAGAAAGGTAAATATGTGGTAAGGAATTTAAATGCAATTAACAAGTTAGAGATGAAGGACCATGTACTACTGCTATATCTATCAAATTGGTACGTTGGTCCTACTCATGAGAGGATGATAATATTGGAATCTAGGGAGTAGTTATAATCTATGAAAAAGGAGGAGCTATGAATCATATTATTCAATGATGCAAAGGTAAGACATAAATACAATCTTAACATGAAAGAAAGGAGAAGGTATACTTGGTGCATAAGAAGGATGTCTCAAACAACGTGATAAAGCTATTTCAATTGTTAAAAATCTCATTAGTGGAGTCATCATAGAAGGGGATGGAGAAGTTTGTTTGGTATTTTCAAAAGGTAGAACTATAAAATCAAATTATTAATATGAATATCATCTTGTTATGAACATAAAGTTTATGACCATTTTGACTCTATAATAACCATTCCATTGAGAATGACTTGGAAGCAAAAAAAAATCCAAACCATCTTAATAATTCTAAATTTGTTAAATTATAATGATACAAGCACCAATAAAATAATTTAACAATTTATATTAAGACACTTTAAACATTCAAAACATATCTAGAGATATCCTAAATCAAGAGCTCTTAAAATTATCACTAAACTACAATTGATAACAAGTAGAAATATGATTAAAAGCTATACATCAATAACATTGAAAATTAAGAATCCTCTCCTCCCAAACTTAGAGACAATGATATCGATTGGAAAGGGGCACGGAAGCCATACATGATCTAAAGGTAACCCATTTCATCAAGCTAGAAGATAGCAATAGAACCTATGTAACCCTGTAGTTTTGGTTGACAGGACATAGAGAAGTTAGGACAAAAAGATGGTGTTACAGACTAAGACATTTGAGGCTAGCATTACAACAAGAGTCCCATCTCTTTCTTTCTTGGAAATTAAAAGCATCCAGAATTTGGAAGATTGAGAAGACTGTCAAATTCGACAGTTGTGCAACTCTTCAATGGATGACAACTAATCTGCTTTATTGACCGTCCTTGGATGCAAGCTGGAAATAATAAAGTGAGATCATTGAGGATGGTTAAAATACATAATATATCTTCAGTTCTTTTACTTGAGAAGTAGATCAGTTCTTCTAGTAGATTCAGATTTTCTGCAAGAAGATATCTGACTGGAATGTAATATTTATCATCTAATAGCTTCTATTATATTAGGATTATGATTACAATTAGAAATGTTTATATAACTGGCATCTTTTAACATAAGGGATGTGTCAAACAATTTACAGATGTGAAACAAGTTTCACGTTAAAATATGAACTGACCAGTCCACTTATAAAACAGCCTATCAGTTAATTACATCTTCACTTCTTCACAATATATTTATATATCAATATATTAATCAAGACTATAATCTTTGTTATTACAATATGGCCAACGGACATGCCAGCAATTTAAGCTCTTGCATCTTTTAACTGTCCATTCACTCATAATCAGTAGCATACTCGTACCGTTTAAAAGCTGCAGAAGTATGGTAGATACTAGTTTTCCACTGTGAAGCCTCCCTTATGACATAATTGTATGAATACTAAGGACAAGTACCCTTTCTAACTGATGAATTCATGTCATTGAATCGTTTCTTTCTTTTCGGGGTGGCCTGCTATTGGCTTTAGGTCTTGTCATGGTGCTTTGTATTTATTCATTTCTGGCATTTCTCTGCATATTTCTGTGCTTTGGCCTGATCAGAGCAAATGTCTTTTTCGTGCATATTGATTAAATAATTTTGGCCAATTAAAGGAAATAGAGCCTTTAATGTGTAGTTCGTATAACAGAAATGTAACTCATATTGGTCACATCAGCACGGATACTTGGAATCACAATTTATTTTCCTTTTTATATTTGGATTTGTTCATACTTGAATTAAAAACCTGGTGTGAGCTGCTTTTTGGAAACTAGACCTGATTTTTAGTTGTAATAAAATATAATATATAGGAATTGTTTTCATTGAAGATTTTAATTTTGTTGAGATTATATGATAATGTGAACACCAGTAATATAATAGATATAGATATGAATAATGAAATTTGGTGTATTAATTGATGGGTGTTTTAAAAATAGATGTTTTAAGAGTTCTAATGATTTATATCTTGAAGTTCTTAACAAAATCTTATTAATGATGTCGATTATATGAATAAAATAAATGTGATGAATTGTGCATATTATTGTTTCATCAATTATGTAAATTTATCATATCTAATATGATAAACTATAAAACTTCTAAGTATGTGGTGTGCGATTTATGAAAGTAAATAAAAAATGCTTAAGAATATAGAATCTTGGAGGAGATAAGAGAAAGTATACAAATAAATGTCTTTGCATCCCAACGTAGTTACATGTAACAAAAATTTGTACAAATAGAAAAGTACACCTTAGATCCAAAATCAAAAAAAGATTCCTACCACCTCCAAACATGGAGGTTAAAATCAACTAGGAGGTTGGAACTAACATTAGGAAGGGGATGAGAACAATGACACTAGAATAACTAGCATGACGCTCATAACAATAACAACAATATGGATAAAGATCAAGGTTTCAAGGACCAAGACTAGTAATAAGATTTTACACATGTGTAGTAAGTGACATGTATCTTTCGGCAAGGAAGACCAATAGTAACCAACTCCAAGAATTTTTTGTCATCATTTTTTATAAAGAGGGTCCTCTTGTTGACTCATTATGACAAGCTTTCATTATGTTGAGAATTGCATCCTCCCTTATGTGCCTACACAACACCAAATATGGACCACATTTAAACAAAATTTTATTAAACCATTTAAATGTTGCAGTATCTCTTATTAGTTTCCTCATATGCTTAGTAGTGAAATTAGGTGGAAATTCCCCTACATGCCAAATAGTTTTCCAAGTCTATAAACCATGGTCTATGTGTAGAAATAACAAAGTGTTTTTCATCTAGAAATTCATCCCACATATGTTCATGCTCTTCTTTTGAGTGATCAATTATGGATAGAAAATCAACCACTACAATACATTTTTAGGTTTATCTATTATGGTTACATCAAATCCTTGTAATAGCAATAGTCAATGAATTATTCACCCACACATTGTTGTTCTATTTAATAATTTTATTAAATAGAGAAATGATTAGTGTAGATAGCATGACCTTATACAATGTAATATAATGATTTTTTTTATTAATGGCATATACCATTGCTAGAAATTCATGTTTAGTGGTAGTGTAGTTGCATTTTGTGAGGGTTAAATTTTTATTTGATGAAGTATATTACATATTTTACTCTATTTTCATCTTCTTGTCCTAATATTGCACTTATCTCATCATTTTAAGTGTTTCCTTATATATAGAAGAGTAATTTCCAATCATGGCCTTTTAGTACTACGCTGGTTATAGCTTCTCTTTAATTTGCTCAAAATATTTTTGGCACTCTTCTACCCAATTGAATTCTACATTTTCTAAAGGAGGGGAACATTGGGCTACTAGCTTACTAATTTTGTTGATAAACATTCAATCATATTTGGCATGCCCTAAGAAGCTATACATGTTTTCTTGTCACTGGAGACTCCAATTGGGTGATGACTTCTACCTTTTGTGTAATCAATGTTGATACCTTCAATTGAAACATGCTAACCTAAGCTATCCATTATTCTATCATGATCAAACATTTCTCATAACTTAAGGAGAGTTGTTTCTCTTCACATCACTATAGAACTTTGTCTAAGTTTTTTAAGGCCTTGTTAAAAGTATTATCATGAATAGTGAATTCATCTATGTAAAATCTCATGCAATTGTTTATTAAGTTTGAGAAGATGAAAAGTATAGCTTGATAGAATGTGGTTGAAGTATTAAAGACTCCAAACAAGAGGATCTTATATGTGAAAGTTTCCCATGAACAATTATATCTAGCTTTTTCCTTATCATCCATTTCTACTTGAATCTGATTGTACTCATTTGAATCCATCCAAAAAAGACGTAATATTTTTTCTTTGATTGATGAATGGAAACGAAAAAATAAACATATACTGAATTTTTCAAATCTCAATAATCAAAACGAACTCTCCATTCCCTATTTTTCGTTGGAACCACAACAATTGATGAAAACTATTTGTTCAATATTAAGTATTTAAATCCTAACTATCTCTCGATTTGTTGGTTTGAGCTAATGTTATAGTTATCTTATTGGTCTCACATATTTAGTATAAATGTGATGCATAAATTTTTATGGATGGATACCTCAGATGTCCTTATATTTTGAGATAGAAATTTTTACTGTGTTTAATGAGCACATTGAATAAATAATGTTCTTGGTCACATGCAATAGAAGCTTTGTAACTCTGATGTTTTGGTTGACAGGACAAAAAAATATACTTGCAGACTAAGACATTTGACGCTAGCATTATAGCAAAAGTTCCATCTCATACTAAGCAAGAAATAAAAAATATCTAGATGGAGAAGACTGTAAGAAGATGATCAAATTCGATGGATGTCCAACTCTTCAATGGATGACAACTAATATGCTTTATTTGACTGACCTAATTTCAATGGGAGGAGAGAAAAAAGTGAAAAAATTTGAGGATGGTAAAAAGAGATGATAAATCTTCAGTTGCTATGCTTGAGGAGTAGATCAGTTCTTTATTATATTGAAGACTTTCTGCAAGAAGATATCTGATTGGATATATATATATATATCTAGAAATAGTTTCAGAGATATTTATCATCTAATGGCTTCTAGATCTAGATAATATTTTCAAAAATCTGAAATATAATTGTATCTAGAAGCTGTTATAGTAAGATACTGATTATTCTGTTGTATCTTGTACTTACAATTTCAAATTTCTGAGTGTAAATTTTGAAGGAAACTAATCAAATGAAAGAAAGTATGCACTTCTCTGACTATAAAGTAATAATTCTTGGAGTTTTTCATCTGGTTGGAACAAGTTGGTGACTCCTCTAAAAAGTTGGCATTTGAGAGTAGCTGTTACCTGCCCACACAAACAACTTATATATTTAATTATAAATTCACATCATGCCACCAATTTAAGCTCTTCCATCTTTTAACTGTCCATTCACTCATTATCAATAACCTACTTGTACCATTTAAAAGCTGCAGCAGTATGGTAGTTATTACTTTTCCACTGAGCATGCCTTCCTTATGGCATAAGGACAAGTACCGTTTCTAACAGATGAATTCATGCCACTGAAACCCATTTTACTTTTTTGGGCAGCCTGCCATTGACTTTAGGTGTTGTCATGGCTAATAAAGGAAATGTGAAGTAAGAAGATATGGTGCTTTTTGTTTATTCATGTGTGGAGTTTCTCTGGATATTCATGTGCTTTGATCTGATAAGAACAAATTAAAATACCTTTTTTCCTGCAAATTGATTAAATGACCTTGGCCAATGTAAGGAAACCAGTACCAAAATTTTGCCTTTAATGTGTAGGTAACCAACCTTACATCTAATCATATAACAGAATTGTAACCCATAATGGTCATATCAGCACGGCTAGTTATTATCACAGTTAGCTTTCCTGTTTATATTCAGATGTGAATTCAAAGCTTTAAGGATCTGTTCACACTTATAATAAAAGCCTAGTGTGAGCTGGTTTTTGTAAACTAGACCGAAATTTGCAGTTTTCGAACATAAATATAATATATAGGAATTGCTTTCAGTATTTTTTTCCATCTTGGCGATTTTTTTTGGGTTGATTGTTAGAAATATTCGCACTCACAGCACATGATGTTAGAAAGGAGAAAAGAGTTTTCTTTTAAAATGGTGTAATTCTATTAAATGGCAGCCAAAAGGAAAAAGAACCTCTATATCTTAGAACATCCTATAAAGCAATCTAGAGGTTAGCAATTTCAGAGAAATATATTGAGAACATTCTATCAAACAATCTAGTCTCACATAATGTCATTCCATGTGGCTTGGTTTTAGGTGAGCTCAATATATAGGAGGAATAAAGGTTAGTGATTTAGAATAAATATATTGAGAACATTTTATCCGGCAATCTAGATTTACATAAGGTCATTCCATTGGCTTGATTCTAGATGAGTTTACATGAAATGTAGTTTACTCATGGACTATGTCATGCCACTTGGCATGAGTTTACATGATGTGTAGTCTAGATTCATGGACTATGTCATGCCACTTGGCATAATTCTATTGATGTAACCTTGTATAGAATTTATATGACAACATACTAGAGTAAGTGATTATGTTGAAAATCAAAATAGATGTTGTTGTATGACAAATGGAAGATTGTTGGCTTCTTTCATAGAAGTCAAGCCCCTTAGAAATTCTACAAAGATAAAAAAGTTTACAAGAAGAGACATAATTAATGTAAATGATACATATTTTGAGTTTGTAACTAAGACAAATGTGATTCTCACTGATTTTTTTGTGAATGCTCAATTCTAATAATTGACACTTGATCACTTCAGGTAAATTTCTTAAAATACATGTTCCTACACACTTAATAGAAACTTTTGGAATGTTGATCAATGGGACAATGATTATATTCCAAGAAAGTTAACTTGAGAGAAAGAATAGTGGAATTTGAAATAGGCAAGTGGGGGTATAATAATTTAAAAAGGTTGCTTTATTTTAGTTATAGTAAGTCAACTATTAAGAATTTGAAGATCATGTAAATTAATGATTTGTGGGATGTTAATGTAGATTCTATTTTTTATATTAAAAAATAAAAACAATAGTATTGATTTATTAATAAATCATTTTTCATATTTTCTATGTATTTGTTTTAATGAGAACTATTTTTTGTAGGACATAAATTTAGCTACAAATAAACTATTTTCATAATTATTAATTATAGATTATTAATGTTCTCAACAACCATACTAGAAACTATTTATGGAAGATCAAGATTCACAACCTAGAATTCCATTAAGAAATCAATGCTTTAACCAATTAAGCTCAACCCCTTGGATGCTCTTTCTATATTTACCAAAATTAAAATAATTATATTCTATTGAAAGAAATACATTAATACAAAGATGCATCTTATTCTATTTTTTATATAATTATCCTATATTTATTAAAAAATAGAAAATAAATATAATAATATAGTAAAATGTGTACTTTTGGAAAACTTACCTTGAAGATACTTTTCCAAGAAATAAGTTGCTGAAAATTTGTGTAAAACTATTCAGTTTCTTCTATTAATTTTCTTACAAATATCTTTTTTTTAATGAATTCTACATTACTTTGCATAAATAATTGTACTATACACATCCTCAAAAAAGGGTAGGTAGAAAAAGTGATAATTCAAAGTTCAAGAAAGGTCAAGCCTTCAAAAATAATTTTGATGAAAAGGGAGACTCTCCCTTTTCAAATCTAGTCACAAACACACAAAATATACTATGCAAGAAGGCTGCAAATACATATAAAGAACCGAATATGGAAGCGAAATCTGCAATTTTGATTACATTCAAATATGAAAATGTTTTACATAAAAATGAAGCTCATGGGCTCCTCTACAATCCTACATGCAACACCTGCAGCAAATTTGTCTTCAACAATCTGACATCATTTCAGTAGCATCTGGGTATGCAAACTCAACTTCTCCAAAGCCCCGCTCTCTAAATGAAAAGGAATCAATAAATAGAGAATGTGCTTGGAGAAAATTATTCATGGTTTCACAAAACAACCTCCTAGAACCACTTTGAAAATCCCACGCCTAACTTTGGGAGTTACAAAAATGCAAAATAGAAATCAAAACTAATGCATGCCAACCTTCTCTTGGGCACCTAAGCTCTATCCAATCAAATTTGGTTGTTTATGACATCTTACAACCTCTTACAGATTCCTTAGAGCTTGTTAGTTACACTTTACATGCAAAGGAATGCAAGAAACATGCAAGATTCTTTGCAACCCACTATATGACATTTTATGACACATGTACATGCAAACGATGCCAAAACCACAATAAGACAAGACTTTTTGACCTCATCTCAAAATGGATGCCCAAATGGAATATTCTTGTACAAGATGCTTTTACCACTTTGCAGGACCTATTTCCCATCAAAATTACATTTACATTTTCACACCAAGGAAAAACTACATTGTTGAAAATGAAAATATTATTCTCCTAAACCTTAAGCCCTTATTAAAATCAAACATAAAAAAATTACAATATTTTTGGTGACACAAGATTGCCCTTACACCTTGCTCCTGCATCAAATTTCAAAGAGAAAAACAAGAAATAAGACCATTAAGTAGCAAGAGTTAAAACACTAGGAAGTGGAGTAAGATCATGGTCATTTAGTTTTCTCTAGGCATTAGGGATATCCTAGCTATTAGGAACAAGCTCCCAAGATTTAGCTACACTACTTTTTTTTAATTTTTTAGCAAGATGACGAGTGTTACGATTAAAAGAAATGGCCAAAGAAAAGTGAGAAAGTTTTCCAATATTCGACCATCTAGAAGCACCTTGGTCATGAGGCTCAAAAGAGGTCAAAGGTGATCAAGAAGGTTGATACCAATTATGGGAAAATCCATCCTCATTCTTCTCATAAGGGATTGGGAAACTATGATTGAGTTTTATGTACAATATGAGAATTATAGCTACATTATTGTTGATACCCATAATGAGGTAACCATTGTTGGAGGGTGGGTTCAATATAAATCTATTAATTGTACATGGTGCACTACCCCATTGATTTGAAAGAATATTAAGGTGAGCCAATTCAATTACAAATTTATTTTCTTGCACTTGAATGTATGGCATTAATGCTAGCCATGTTCACATGATCGCTAGAATAGACTTAAGTGGCTGGCTTGTTATTTTTCGGATTTCCAATTGTTCATATGGAAGTTGAGTTTGTGTTACTAGATCTATCGAGGATTTCCCGATGGTATTTTATGGTGGTGATAGATTTTTTTTGGTTGGTTTTGTAGTCATCTAGGATCTTGGTAGAATTGATTATATGATGAACTATGATGAACTCCAAGGAGGTGTATTATTTTGAGGATATCATGACTATGTTGGCTAATCAATCGACTACAAAATAATCCATGGCTAACTAACCTACTCTTGGGAATTCCATTGAGATTGAGGGGGTCCCTAAGGTTGTGACATTTTTTGGTTCATCTATGGTGGTGTCCAAGAGTTGTTATTCGAATTCATTGGAGGGTGCCAAGAGGGTTGATATAGAACTTAGTTATAAGAAAACATTTCATTATGTCACTAACTAATATAATTTAGCTCCTATTCAATTAGAGGGGTTTTCTTCTTTGCAATTTTTATTTCCTATAAGGTCACACATTGATTTGTGGGGTGATTTTTATCGTAGACCTAAAAAAATGAATTTATTCCAAAGGGAGAAAAATCTTATTATTAAACATAAATTAATAATGATTGAACATAAGGGAGCTAATTACATGGGTAATTAAGGGGAATGAATTTACCTCATCAGTAAGTATACATAATGAGAATATTCCACATTTATTTAAAGTGGATTCTGTATTGTACATATTAAATATTATTACCTAGATAACACAAAGTTGAAGATTTTCCATTATATTAGTCAAGATTTTGGATGACAGGGAAACAAAAATATACATATGATACAAGCACAAATCAAAAATTGATGACAATAAAGATAATAATGTGGTGAAAATTTTAAATCCAATTCACAAATTATAGATGAAGGACCAAATATTGCCACTGTATTTAAGTAATTGGTATTTCAATCCTACTCATCAGAGGAAGATAATATTTGAATCTAGGGATTTACTGTAATGTATCAAGAAAAGGAGGAGGTGCTAGGCATATCATTCAATGATGCAAAGAGGAAGACAAAAATAAAATTTGAGGTTTAACGTGGAAAAAAGGAGAAGGTAATAAAGTATACTTGGTGCATAAGAAGGATTTTTCATATAATATTAAAAATTATATGAAAAATCCTTCTTATGCACCAAGGATTTTCATATAATTATAAAGCTGGTACAATTGTTAAAACTTTCATTAATGGAATCATGATTGAAAGGGAAAGAAAATTTGGTTTCGTAGGTTCAATGATAAGATCTATAAGATCGTGTTACTAATATGGACACCATCTCATTATGGACACAAAATTGGTAACCTTTCTAGCTCTATGGTAAACATTTGATGGAAAATACTAGTGAGTGATAAGAAAGAACAAAATAAAAGTCATCTAAGTAATTCTAATTTTAACAGATTATCATAATGTAAACACCAATTACATAATAAATAATTTATCAGACTAATCTAAGCATCTTAAACATTTAAAAGATATTTATAAATATGATGTCTTGAAAAAACAACTCCTAAAATTACCATCAAATTATAACTGATAAAAAATAAAAGGATGAATAAAAAAATCCATTGATAACATTGAAAATCAATTAGAATCTTTTAACATCCCAAATTTAGATACAATAAAATTAATGGGAAAGAAGCAATGAAATCCACAGATGGTCAAAAGGTAACCTATTTCATCAAACTAGAAGATGCAAGAGAAGCTTTGTAACTCTGATGTTCTGGTTGACAGGACACAGAGAAGTTAGGACAAAAAAATATTGTTGCAGACTAAGACATTTGACGCTAGCATTATAGCAAAAGTTCCATCTCATTCTAAGTAAGAAATAAAAAATATCTAAATGGAGAAGACTGTAATTGGATGGTCAAATTCGATGTATGTCCAAATCTTCAATGGATGACAACTAATATGCTTTATTTGACTGGCCTAACTTCAATGGAAAGAATTGAAAAAAAAAATGAGAAAATAGAAGATGATTAAAAAGAGATAATAAATCTTCAGTTCTTTTACTTGAGGAGATCAGTTCTTATATTATGTTGAAAACTTTCTGCAAGAAGATATCTATTGGATCTATATATCTAAAATACCTTCAGAAATATTTATCATCTTCTATATATCTAGAAATAGCTTCAGAAATATTTATCATCTAATAGCTTTTAGATCTAGATAATGTTTTCAAAATCTGAAGCTGTTATAGTAAGATACTGATTACTCTGTTGTATCCTGTACTTACAATTTCAAATTTCTCTAAAGTATAAATTTTATAATCAAATGAAAGAAAATGAGCACTTCTCTAACTATAAAGTAATAATTCTTATAGTTTTTCATCTGGTTGGAAAGTTGGATTTTGTAATAAAATGAAAGAAAATGAGCACTTCTCTAACTATAAAGTAATAATTCTTATAGTTTTTCATCTAGTTGGAAAGTTGGTGACTCCTAAAATAAAAAGTTGGCATTTGAGAGTAGCTGTTAACTACCCATACAAACAACTTATATTTAATTATAAATTCACATAATGCCACCAATTTAAGCTCTTCCATCTTTTAACTGTCCATTCACTCATTATCAATAACCTACTTGTACAATTTAAAAGCTGCAGCAGTATGGTAGTTATTACTTTTCCACTGAGCATGCCTCCCTTACGACATAAGGACAAGTACCCTTTCTAACAGATGAATTCATGCCACTGAAACCCATTTTTCTTTTCTGGGCAACCTGCCATTGACTTTAGGTGTTGTCATGGCCAATAAAGGAAATGTGAAGAAAGAAGATATGGTGCTTTTTATATTTTCATGTGTGGCGTTTCTCTGGATATTTCTGTGCTTTGGCCTGATAAGAACAAATACCTCTTTATCAGGCCGATTTAAGGAAATCAGTACCAACTTCCTGCTTTTAATGTGTAGGTAACCAACCTTATATCTAATCATATAACAGAAATGTAACCCATATTGGTCATATCAGCACGGCTAGTTATTATCACAGTTAGCTTTCCTGTTTATATTCAGATGTGAATTCAAAGCTGTAAGGATTTGTTCGCAGTTATAATAAACGCCTAGTGTGAGCTGGTTTCTGTAGACTAGACCGAAATTTGCAGTTTTGAAACATAAATTATAATATATAGGAATTGCTTTCAGTATTTTTTTTCCATCTTGAAGATTGTTTTATTGGTTAAGATTGTTAGAAATATTCGCACTCACAGCACATGAAGGAGAAATGAGATTGCTTTTAAAATGGTGTAATTCTATTAAGTGGCAGCCAAAAGGAAAAAGAACCTCTATATTTTAGAACATCCTATCAAGCAACCTAGACGTTAGCAATTTCAGAGAAATATATTGAGAACATTCTATCAGACAACCTAGCCTTGCATAATGTCATTTCATGTGGCTTGGTTTTATATGAGTTCAATAAATAGGAGGAATAGATGTTAGTGATTTGGAACAAATATATTGAGAACATTCTATATGGCCATTTAACTTTGTCTAGGAATTAAGGATATCCTAGCTATTAGAAACATGCTCCCAAGAATTAGCTACACTATTTTTATTTAATTTTTTAGCACAACAATGAGTGTCATGATCAAAAGAAATGGCCAAAGCAAGATGAGAAAATTTTCCAATATTTGACCATCTCGAGGCACCTTATTCATGAGGCTTAAAAAGATGATAAATGTGATCAAGAAGTTTGATACCAACTATGGGTAAACCTATCCTTGACTCTTTTCATAAGGGGCTAGGAAACTATGGTTGAGAATTATGTCTGATATAAATATTCTAACTACATCCTTGTTGATGCCCAGAAGGAGGTAACCCTTGTTTGAGGGTGGGGTCAATATGACTCTAACCATTGTACATGGTGCATTATCCCAATTATTTGAAAGCATCTAAAGGTAGGCCACTTCAATTATAAATCTATTTTCTTGCACTTGAATTTGCAAGAGAATATTAGATCAAATCATAGCCTTGGCATGAAAGAGTTGTACACTAATAAAACAATTAGAGAATGAAGCAAGGTTTTCATCACTTGAAACACTGAAAAAAATCCCACCTTGAAAATGTGCCAAAATTTAGTCAAAATTAGTAGGATTTTTTAACCAATCTCAAAAAAGAATTATATGCCATAGAAAAGGCTCGAGTCTAAAATGCCTAAATACATTATTAATCTAATCACAAGTATCCTAAGCTTTCAGAAAAAAACTATAAAAGATAATTGAGAGTTTCCTATGTCCACAAAATGGATAATAAGGATCACTAACATCCAATTAAGTTAGCCTACTACCAATAGAGATACATTGATAGAGAAATGGCGAGTGGCAAAGCTTCAAATTAAGTATAGTTGACCAAAAAAATTGAAATCTATCTTGCCAAGTTCCTAGCCAAGACTAAAGAAAACATATGTGATTAATATTTAAAACCATGTGTAGATTTGGATAAATAAAATCATATCCAGGCATGATTTTTAATTCTAAAATGACATATGTGGATACCATTTCTAATTTTCTGCCAAAATTTAAATATTTTCACAGAATTTTATTAATCACGAGGAGTAACATAATCAATAATAATTTGGGATAAATTAGAATCCTAAATATAATGTATGAAATTCAATTTGGTCCCCATCCAAGAAAGAATAATCCTAATAATCTTTGAAGAGAAATTACCTAAGGGTCTTGATACCCCTATGAGAGAGTTTCAAAGAATGAACCCAAGAAGCCTTAGTAAGGGGTTGATCCTAGCAAGCAATAATAGGATACGAAAAAAAATAAAAATTAGAAATAAAATAGATTTTAAGAGTGCATCATCTCTTATTTTTTATATTTTTACCATAGTTGGGTGAAAAGTGTAATTTTATTTGGTATATTAATTATTTTCCCTAGTTCATGCTTCTAACTAATTTGGTGCTTCTACTAACTTCTGTTGGGATCATGAACAAACCTTCACCTCCCTTACCCAGCTCTGATACCACTTGTTGGGGATGAAACAAGTCAACTTCGAACAAAAAATCTAAGAACAACAGTGCCTTAGTGATTTTAATTTCTTCAAATCACCTCAAAGATACAAAATACTATGCCATAAAGCGGAAACAAGCATAGTTGTTTCCCCCATTAGTCCTTTTGAGAAAAGTACATGCAAAAAAATAACAGATTTAACACATGCATAGATTCAATTCACAGAATCTAACAACATGGAAGACAAACCAATGAACACACAGATTTACATGGGGAAAACCCTTTCTGGTAAAAAACCCCACCCTCCAAAAGATTCAGCCATTGTATTATTCAGTGAAAAATAGAGTTACAATACAATCTCAGGCTCATAGCCTTTACAGGAGTTACATCTTGTTTCATCTAGAGAATACAGGCAACAACATGTTCAGAATCCTCACACTGTTACAACACCCTCACACAACACACAGTGTAGATTCATCTCTTCTCACCAGTTGACTCTCTCAGCCAACCTCTCGACCAGCCCAGACTAATGACCACCACAGGTTCACATCTTCTCGGTTCTATGTGTCTCAGTGTTCATGGTTACAATGCAATCTACATACCACTCAAACACACACACTTTGTAACTACTCACCTTTGTCGCTATCTCAATCTTTCGACTGTTATACGTTACTTCCAACCAATGATCATTAGGGTATTTAATTACCCCACCGACAAGCTTCCCTCATCTTTGATTACACCGCCCTGCAGCATGCATCGGGCCACCCTGCATTAAAATGGTTGCCAAGAATGCACTTCGTCAACCACCAAACTGAATCATACATTTAATCCAAATATATCGCTAATAAGAAATAAAGCTTTCAACCAGTCAACGTTGATTTATAATAGTGATGTAAAATCAACGAATATCATCATGCCACGTGTCATCGCATCATTCATCCACCGCTCTGACTATCGCCCAAACAGTCAATAGAACCCTATGGTCCTTTTACCGCACTACTACTCGCCATTCATCATACGCTCGTGGTAAGGCGGTATACACTGCACTACCATGCCCTAGCAAGAAGACACCCATGGTAAAGCAGTGACAACCCATTTTCCTGACCGTCGCCATCAACCGCGCCACCACGTAACTGCCAGTCAATGTGAAGCCCACCGCGGTAAGGAGGTAACACTGTGGTACCGCTCCAAGATCAAAGGACTCCCGTGGTAGGGAGGTAACTATCTACATCAATAGTCACCATTCACCACACCATCACCAAGAGTGAGGGAGGGCTCCGCGGTATAGTGGTAACACCACCCAATTGCCAGATAAAGAGAAGTCTTCCACAGTAAGGTGGTAAACGGCACAACCGCACCATCACCAAAAGCTCTTAGCGGTACAACGGTAAAGGCTTGAACATAAGGAATATTGCCAAGTCTTCAAGAGATTTCAAGCCAACAAGTTGAGGCATATTTTCCAACAATCTCCCACTTGATGAAGACTTACTGGCTTCCTCCAGACTTGAACTCAAGAATATAACACAATGCTTCCGTGCTCCAACCAAGACATGTGCAATGACATCTAAGATGTCCACCAACACAGGTAACAACTCCAATCACCCACCATAGGAAAAAGGAATGAGCCAAGGCATATATGCACCAGTCTTAAAAACACAAGCATCAGATCCTACAAACGGAAAAGGCATCACATTACTACCACTCCATCTTGCTCACCATCCATACAAAAGCAAAACTGCAACAACTACAAACATGAAGACATTCTCTAGAAACAAGACAAAGTATCAACTAGAACATCAACCAGAAAACTAACTACAACCATCCAACTGATCAAACCCACGCGACTGAAATTAGCACCCACAACCCATGCTATTTCATCCAATCACACATACCTTCAAGTATCAACATTAGTAAACTCATGCTAATAGCATAGCCAAACCATCAACCACAGATACAAGCACCATGTTCCAACCAGTCAAAGAAGACCAAACACATATAGGTACTCCCATTGCATGGGTAATGCCAAATCTGAAAGATCAATGGCATAACAAGTCTACCAATCACAGCACATAGAAAATCATAATCATGTAGTACCAAGAAACATCCACAATGATATGCAAAAACTTGCAAACCACATGCCTGTAGCGTACCCTCCTACACACACCTCTAAATGCCAGCTATGTCAAGTATGATATCCTTCACATCCCAAAGGGAAAGCCATAACAACATCTAGTTGTTCAATCACCAAGATCAAACATAACATGTATCATGTAATCAACATGGATGTAAGTCTCTCATAACCAATGAAGATCAAAATAGCCCATATAACAATCTCCTATCAGTCCTCAAATGCACAAGGAGATAACCATGCCATAACATCCCTCAAAATGAATCCTCCAGAACTAACCAACCATAGCTCAAGATCCATATCAATGAAAGATAAAGCATAAAACATATCTGAAAGATATAATGGGAAAATACCTCTCAAATAAACTTCACCACCGAGCAGACCAAGAGAGGAAAAACAAAAATGCTCCTCCAAGATATACAAGCCACCATGACTCATCCAAAACCAATCTCCTCACTGGTTTTTGTTGAACGCGTATTCAACTAAGGTGCAGGCTACTTAGACTTTTAGTTGAAAACAACACCTTTCTCATTTCATGAGAATCACATCCTCACCTCATTCTCCATGTATCCATGAGCACCAGCAACCAATCATCTCATGCTAAACTCCAAACTGCATTACTACACTATCAAGAATTTCTCAAGCATATGACCAATGTACTCAAAACACAAAGAATTACCATACCACTGTCAAAGCTCCAAACTTCTGATAATAGGAACTTATCATGACATCATGATCTAAACATCCCCCTTAGGAGATACCATGCTTCAAGTGAACTAACTATGGTCTCAAGAGCAAATAACATGCCAAAACTCTAATGCTCAAGCAAGATTATACATGACATCAAGCAAGTAGACTCTAAACCAACATCACATATCAAGCACCATCAACATCTCAGCCAAAGACTCCAAACATCCTCGATGGTTCCAAGATATTGTACATCCTCAAATAGTGTCCATGCAAACGCGACAAAACTCTTCTGCAGCAATAGGATCTAAGAATCCCTCCTAGAAACATTTGCAACACCAAAGAAGATTATTCATCACCAAGTGATGAATCCACAGTCACTGCTAAAGCTCCCACTAAACCGTGACATCCAAGCTTTCCAAGCATCATGACCAAAAATATGTTGATCTAAAAAACCTCCAGGTACAATCGACAGCATGTCCATCTGACAACAATGCCAAACAGCACCAAGATCTCCAAACCACGTAGACCACACCATCACTGTCAAAAGCTTACACTATAATTTATACCAAACTCTCCATGACATCGTGATATACACACTACAAGTCCTCATAACCGACTATTCAGGTACTCAATGCCATCCATCCTCTCATCTCAAAGCAGCTACACCAATGCACAAGTGACCATAGACAAGGCTAGCTAATAGATTTTCACCACCACTAAAGCAACCTACAGTCCACTTCTGAGTTGTCCCATAGCAAACATGTAGGTAAAGACAACCCACAACATTGCACAACTCATAGATCCACTCAATGAAGCCTGCAAATCTATCATCACACTGGAAACTACAAAATTGAGATCTCAAAGAGAACAACAATGTAGACAAACTTGACTCAAACACCAAATCAAAAATAGATCCGATTCGCCAATCATGTCCACAACTTGAGCACCATAGTCTAGGAAACCAGCAAGCAACACCACAAGAATGTTGAGTGACAAAACACATACCAACACTCCCATGTAGAGAATAGATCACACCTCCTCAAAACCATGTCGAACGACAACTATCTCATCCAGTCACACCCCAAAGCCCAGGGTCTAGAAAATAGCTTAACAACAGCTCCACATAACCACAAGTTTTTTCTTGACCGTGCAAAACTTGAAAAACCACCATGTTTATAAAACACCCATGCGCATCCATATCTACTGCTCATCTAGACGACCCAAGAGTCTACACATAACCATCATGGTTAACCAGAACAATGAAAAAATAACATGAATATGCATCATAGACTTTTTAGGAAAATCTATAGAAAACCTTTAGAGCCAAAGAACATGAAACTGAAACATGCAAGTACAAGATATCCAAAAAGGAACAAGTAGTACAAGAATTTTAGGTCCTTTCTAGAACAATTCCAAAACCACAAGCATGCACAAGAATTCGAGAGAGCCAAGCTAGTCAAAAGTTTTTAGACCACCCAAGATCAACTTCGTAGCCTTCATGCAATCAAGGTAAAGAGACCAATTCCTTCAATGCCAAGTTAGAGCACCCAACACAAGCACAATAATCCATGGCTGAAAAACAACCCAAGCATCTCCATACCATCAAGGAGCCCCTCACACAGACACCCAATATGAACCACGCTCTGTTGCAACACAACCATAAGCATAAACTACACCCCTTGCATCAGGATCATTCGCTACCAACCAAGAGCCTCATACCACATCATCACAATATGATCAACTCCAGATTCTCCATCTTCAATGTCTATCACATTGCGTGTTGTCTCAAAAGAGCAAGAACGTTTACTCATCAAAGGATCAACCATCAGTCGATTCCTCCAGATTTCCTCAGGCCTGAAAGACTAAGAAATCTTCACAGGAAAAATACCCAGAACCAGCATCTAGAAGAAGGCTCTGATACCACTTGTTGGGGTCATGAACAAACCTTGACCTCCCTTAACCAGCTCTGATACCACTTTTTGGGGATGAAACAGGTCAACTTAGAATGAAACATCTAAGAACAATAGTGCCTTAGTGATTTTAATTTCTTCAAATCACCTCAAAGACACAAACTACTATGCCATAAAGCAGAAATAGGCACAGTTGTTTCCCCATTAATCCTTTTGAGAAAAGTACATGCAAACAAATAACAGATTCAACACATGCATAGATTCAATTTATAGAATCTAACAACATGGAAGACAAACCAACGAACACACAAATTTACATGGGGAAAATCCTTTCGAGTAAAAAACCCCATCCTCCAAAAGAGCCAACCATTGTATTATTCAACAACAAATAGAGTTACAATACAATCTTAGGCTCATATCCTTTACAGGAGTTACATCTTGTTTCATCTGGAGAATACAGGAAACAATTCATTTGGAGAATATAGGAAACAACATGTTCAGAATCCTCACACTGTTACAACACCCTCGCACAACACATAGTGTAGATTGATCTCTTCTCACCAGTCGACTCTCCCAGCCAACCTCTCGACCAGCCCAGCCTAACGGCCACCATAGGTTCACATCTTCTTGGTTTTGTGTCTCAGTGTTCACGATTACAATGCAATCTGCATATTGCTCGAACACACACACTTTGTAACTACTCACCTTTGTCACTATCTCAATCTTTTGACTGTTATACGTTACTTCCAACCAATGATCATCAAGGTATTTAATTACCCCACCGAAAAGCTTCCCTCATCTCTTATTGCACCACCCTATAACATGCATCAGGCTACCCCGCATTAAAATGGTTGCCAATAATGCACTCCGTCAACCACTGAATCGAATCATGCATTTAATGCAAATATATCGTTAATTAGAAATAAAGCTATCGGCCAATCAGTGGTGACTTACAACAGCAATGTAAAATCAAAGAATATCATCGTGCCATGTTTCATCGCATCATTTATCCACCGCTTTGACTATTGCACAAATAGTCAACAGAACCCTGTGGTCCTTTTACCGTGCTACTACTCGTCATTCATCATACGCCCGCAGTAAGGTAGTATACACCGCACTATTGTGCCCTAGCAAGAAGACACCCGTAGTAAAGCAGTGACAACCCATTTTCCTAACAGTCGTTGTCAACCGCGCCACCACGGCTTAAAGAACAAGCCTCCACAATATAGTGGTAAGCATTTGTTGTTGTTTCCCATGTCCATTGCGTTACGCACCCCAGCTGAATGACCTCCACGGTGTGGCGGTAAGCCACCATGTAACCACCAGTCAATGTGAAGCCCACCGTGGTAAGGAGGTAACGCCACAATACCGCTCCAAGACTAATGGACTCCCGCAGTAGGGAGGTAACTGTCTGCACCGATAGTCACCATTCACCGCGCCACCGCCAAGAGTGAGGGAGGGCTCCGTGGTATAGCAATAACACCACCCAACTGCCAGACAAAGAGAAGTCTTCCACAGTAAGGTGGTAAACTGCACAACCACACCATCAC
The DNA here is from genome assembly GCA_007115665.2 of Sequoiadendron giganteum. Taxonomy (NCBI): domain Eukaryota; kingdom Viridiplantae; phylum Streptophyta; class Pinopsida; order Cupressales; family Cupressaceae; genus Sequoiadendron; species Sequoiadendron giganteum. Next base: position 188,060,079 of record CM021104.1, on the reverse strand, counting down.
CGAAAACTCTTAGTGGTATAGTGGTAAAGGCTCAAACATCTAAGGAAAAATGCCAAGTCTTCAGGAGATTTCAAGCTAGCAAGTTGAGGCATATTTTCCAACAACTTCAAATTCATATTTATATTTGAAAGATAAATATAATCGCTACATAGAACATTAAAAAATATCCTAATATCATTTCCTTTGTTTATTTAAGGAATTTAGTGTGATCTTATCCAAATCAATTTTGGCCCTAAGCAACTTTGAGTCAAAAGTATCAATTATGTGTTAACCCTATACCTAGACGTTTATAAAAGGACATGATCGTCACTATCCATTATATAAGATGACCCCCATAATTTTTAATCAATTATTAAAATCATCATTTCTACTTAGAATCACTCTTATCCCTACCATAGCACTATTCTACATGAATATGATAACCATTAGGTCTATTCTTAGCTTTCATACTTGTATGATTGATTCGTTGATGTAGTTTCTTTATGCAGTGGCTTGTAGTAATAGGTATCACCTAATGCATGAGAATAGATTGAAACCTTCATTACAAATTCATGTTTTGAAATAGAAACTCAAGAAAGCAGTTATTGATAGAGAATTACAATAAATTATTCATAAACATAAGTATGTTCGTAGATATAAATAAACTTCATTCTCAATATTTATGATTGCATTCATGCAATATTCATTAAATTAACACTAAGTATATTACTCACTATTAAGAATAGAGGACTTTGTGACTATTACAATATAGGTTTCATAGGTACCTTATCCCCCAACACTCAAACTCATGGTTAGTTAACCCTAGAACAAATTATGACACCCTTTGAATATTTTATGTTTATCATTTAAAACCTATACATGAATATTTTTTTTCAATATCATTGGTTATCTAGTGGATTTCATACAACATGGGAGTGGCCTTTACTTCCAACACAACTATTCTAGTTATAGTAAATTTTGTATCAATAAATACCAAAACCCTAGTTCTTGCACTAGGGGTGATCCCACAAAGCCGGTTTACAATTTCTGAGAGGAACTGGTTTTTGCTGAAATCACACATTTTTAGAAAATATAATGATTTAAGTTTTTAAAATTTCCATTTTAAGGATTCCAATTGAAGAGGGTTTGATCAAACCACCTTAGATCAAACCCCCTTGGATAGAACCTCGCTAGTTTTAAACCATACCTATAAACGAGTCTCCTTTATACCTATCAAAATGCTAATAAAAAATCACTTTTGATTTACCTACTGGGGGATCAAATGAATTCATTTAAAATTTATTTCAAATGATTATGGCAGTCCTTAGAATGATCTATCCAACGAATATAATTTTAATATGTTTTGGTTTTATTATGTATTTGTTTTTATAGTTTTATTAAACATAGGACTTTAATCGAAAATGAAGGTCTATGTTCTGCACATGTGGAAAAATAGAAGATTATCAAAAAAAAAAAAATGAAAAATATGAGTTCACCAAATATTGAAGTCCTTGATCCAACAAAAAAATAAATTGAATTTCGATATATACAAAAAAAGTTACACATTATACGGTTGCGCTATGTTTGAATTGTAATTGGGTTGACTTCAAAACTTGATTAAAGAAAAAATATTCAATAAAAAACTATCTAACCAAGTGGAAGCACTAGATATCAGAGTTACAAATCTAAATTTGAAAGAATTAGAATTTGATCCTTCATGGAAAAAAAGTTATACGTTATACAGTGTGTGTCACTTTTTAAAAATGTTGTTTTCTAAAAAAAACCAATTTTCATGGGAGATGGAAAAAGAAGTGTAATCTGATTCCAAAAATTTTGAAAAAAATATTTTTAGAATCTACAGACAAAAAGTGACGAGACTCTATTTTGCATCATCTTCAAATTCCTCAAGGTTTAGCCACTATAGGTGTCTGAATATGAAGATTTAGTTAAAAATAATAATTTCAGTGTCTAGTTTGGCCAAAAATTGTAAACCACTATTGTGGGATCACCGCTAGGTCACTTCATCATTTATTATACTTTTGCTAAAGTCTCAAACCCTCATTAGAATATAAATATCATGGTAAATTTTATTCTTTTTTAGTATTTTTTCAAACTCCTTTATCAAAATAATTGAGTTGACCAACATGGTTTGACTAACACATAAGGAGGGAAGCAAATTGACTTCCCTTTAACAGCATAGTAAAATCCAATGATGTTCTTTAATACCATCTAGTTGCACCTTTTACAAATACTATTATAAGTGAACCTTTATTACAAGTATTGAAGATTTGAAAACCCTAGGTTTAACACTACATATGAAGGTTAGGGATGAAAATATCATTTAATAACCATATATATGACCCGATTAGTCCTATAGGTGTAGATTTGGCCTTTTTCACATAGTCGTAGATTTAATAGAGCTTGGTCATCTTAGCCCTTTAATCTCAATGTAATTTTAGATTTCATGTATCACTCCTTTATCATAATATTGTTTAGTTTCCTCTTCTCTAACTTTAAGGTATCCCCACCCTTACCTTAGTTGATTTAAACTCAACTTCGATGGTTTTGCGAAAGGGAACATGGGTCGGGTGGGAGGGGGTGATATCCTAAGGGATCATAGGGGAATGTTGATCTTTTCTTACACTATCAATTTGGGTATCTAGTCATAAAAATTTGTTGAGGTGGCAGTTACTTATCATGGTATCCAACTATCGAAACAAAAGGCCTATCTAAAGTGATTATTAAAGTTGACTCTAAAAATTCTATCATGATGCTAAATTGGGAAGCCACTCCCTATTGATCTCTCTTATATCTCATTGAGTTCTCTCGCAATTATATGATGATCTTTGAGCAAAGAAAATCAATGCATATTTTTCATGAAGGAAATATTTTTGCAAATAGGGCTGAAAACTTAGCATCCTTTGTCAAAAATATTAAAGTTTGGGATGATATGAACAAATTTTTGAAGCACATGAGAACTTGAATCATTAATGACGCATAATTTCCTTGTGCCTCCCATGTCAAAAATAGATATGAAAATATCTCAAGTGTGTAAAGATTACACATACCCCCAAATTTCTTGGAGAGTTATGACATCTTAATAATCTCGATTCATTCTAGTAAGTTATTTTTTCATCTTGCCTCTCTATTGTGTGCTAGAAGTTTTCAAAATAACCATTTATTTCTTTCCAATTTCTACTATGAGAATTGTGAAATACATGAGCCAGGTGATCAAACAACTAACAAAGACACCTTCCATGCAAGAGAGCTGCAAACAATAATATGCAATATCCTCAACAATAAAAAGCTACAAAATGAACCTTAAGAATCTTCAAGGAAAACAAGAGTCCTCAAAGGTTGAGAGTTCTATCAAAGGTATCAAAAGGTATATCAAAGGTATGGTAATACAATGAGGGTTGAGTATTATATAGGAGTATCCCTAAATGATAAAGGTACTATATCATTAAAAGTGTCAACATCTCATGTAATGAGATAGAATTGTCTAATAATAGCTCTCTAGTTAAGATAGAAATCACTCCTAAGTTTAGCTTAAGTGCATGAGAATAAATTAGAATAATAATCAATTAAAGATTAATTAATTATTATCTAATGCATGATTACTCTAACACCCCCATAAGATGAACTTAGGGAACTTCTAGGTTAATTATCCTTTTATAAGGATTCTCTATTGTATAATTATTAAGATGCACATTCATAATGATTCATTATTTTTTTAATTAATAGCTCTTGGCCTCCATAGCTTTGTTATTCTCTCTTTCTACATGGAAGGTGTTTGATTGTAGGTGATCCTTGGGAGCTATGGAGTTTGTGTTTAGGAAGTTGATTTGACTCACAAAAATGGAGAAACTAGTCAAAAGTTATGAGATCAGGACTAAAAATAGTACCTCTAACATTAATAGGCTATAGAATACACCAACAACAACAAAATTGTGATAATACCCACTAGGAAGTTGACAGAACCAAATTTTCAACAATATCTCATTTGTCAAAAGGGTCAGTGTAGGATCATGGGGGTCCAAACCAGGCCTATAAGTGGTGATGAAGATTCAGAAAATTAGAGTTAGGCAACTTGATATAAAAATTTGAATAGGTTATTAACATAATTTGGAAAATATGTAAGAACAAAAGTTGTAGCAAATTGAATGTAGTTTTTAGGCTACTATTCCTTTTTTGGAAAAAAGAATCTTTTTTGTAAAAACTTGAAATTTCAATGCAGTGGTAATAAATTTTTAGGAAAAAGATAGGAAGCAAGTGTATGTCTGACCACCCTAAGTGCAAGAAAAAAATAAAAATAAAATTTTGAATCTTTCAATATAGGTAGAGGACACATGCTCGGATGTGTCGGATTTTTTTTTGTAATTATTGTCCATGTAAATAATTAGTTATGATTTTTTTATTAGAACTTTTTAGAATTAGTAAAACATTTGTGTCTGACCACCATAACTTTGTCAACAATTTATGAAATTCAATTTTGTTTATCTTATAGTATGTGAAGCATAGAATGTGGTGCATCTTGTAGGTTTGAAAAATGTTAAGTAGTTTGAAAGTTATAGAAGCTTTTCAATCAACCTATCAATCAGGACTTTAGTCATAATGTACGCAGCAAATCAATAATAATTATTTATCAAATTCAAAATAAGGAATAACTTATATTAGTGGAAAGCTAACAACTTTTTTTATAAACCCTTTTCGTTTCATGAAATTCGGATAAAAAAAAGGTCGTCAGCCACAAGGGCGAACTTCAGAAAACTAAGCAAATTTTCAAAACACATTTTTTTGGTTGACTTTCCAGGTTAGGCAATCCCGAACCAATCCTAAGCCAAACCCTGAGCCTATTGATTATGTCAGAAAAGACGGATATCTGTTACTTGTATTATTTATAATACATGATATTATATAATATGTATTATGCATTATGTATTTATAATACATATATTTATAATATATAATATTATGTATTATATTATACATTATCATATTATATATTATTATATTATTATATTCTATATTATATATTATACATTATTATGTTATAGATTATTATATTATTATGTTATATATTATTATATTATATATTATATATTACTATATTATGTATTATATTATATAATATGTAATATATATTATATAATATATGTACTACATAATATATATTATATATTTATTGATGTGCGACCAATTCACAAGAGAGAGAGGGGGAGTGGGAGGGACTTGAGAGAGAGAGAGAGAGAGAGAGAGAGAGAGAGAGAGAGAGAGAGAGAGAGAGAGAGAGAGAGAGATCTAAGAGGGACGGGAGAGAGAGCTGAGAGGGAGAGAGAGATAGTTGAGAGGGAGAGAGGAAGGAGAGAGAGATATATAGTTGAGAGAGAGAGAGAGAGTTGAGAGGGAGGGAGGGAGGGAGAGAGGGAGAGAGACTTGAGAAGGAGAGGGAGAGGCTTGAGAGGGAGAGAGAGAAAGAGACTTGAGAGAGAGAGAGAGAGAGAAGGGGGGCCTGAGAGTGAGAGGGAGAGAGAAAGAGAGAAAGACCTAAGAGGGGGAGAGAGAGATACTTGAGAGGAAGAGAGGAGAGAGAGAGAGAGAGAGCGAGGGGGAGAGAGAGAGAAAGGGAGAGAGAGAGAAAGGGAGGGAGAGAGGGAGAGAGAGAGACTTGAGAGGGAGAGAGGGACAGAGGGAGAGAGAGTCTTGAGATGGAGAGAGAGACTTAAGAGGGAGGGAGAGAGAGAATTGAGAGGGAGGGAGAGAGAGATACTTCAGAGGGAGAGATGAAGCTCTGAGAGACTTGAGAGAGATAGAGAGGTTCTTGAGAGTGAGAGGGAGAGAGAGAGGGTTGAGATGGAGAGAGGGAGGGAGAGATAGAGAGAGAGGGAGAGAGGGAGAGAGGGAGAGACCTAAGAGAGAGGAAGAGAGAGAGAGTTGAGAGGAAGAGTGTTTTCTTATGTTGGGACCCTCTAGAATAAGAAGTAACGCAACCATCAAACAAAATCATTACAACTCAATTCAAAATACATGCGATTAAAACCTTCAATATTAATAACATGTATTAGATCCTTCATGTAAAAGGTATTAAATCATCATGAATGAGAATCATTATCTTTCAACCATGATACATAAACAAAACATTATGTACACCATAGGGATTTGATGCAACCTTGAAACAAAATCCTTACAAGACAACAAGATACATGTTCATTATCTATTGTTCATGTGAAATCTATACATAATCATGATCAACAAATAAGACATCACTCAACCATTATGCATGAATAAACACTATATATGCACACTATATATTTTTATTTACTAGACTACAGGAATCGGGTAGCACGATCCCCAATAAACTGCAGTGTGCCTGGTAAAATTTTTAACGTGACCGACGGCGCTGGCACAACATGCCCTTCAGTACCATGAGGGTGGGGGAGACTAGACCTCGTGACCAACCTCCTACAACAGGAAAGATTTAGCCAACCGAGCTAGGACCCCAACCCCTATGCACACTATATATGAACAAACACTAAATTAATAGATTATTTAATATTTATTACTAAATTTTTGTCTCGTCATTATACTATTATATTCATAAATTCACCACTAAAAATATCCATCTAACCAAATTCTTTATAAAATATCCATCCAATAAAATTATTTATAAAATATGCATCCAAGGTCAAATTCTTTATAAAATAAGATCATTTTCTTAATAAATTTTTGCGGCTCTCTGTTGCACCTCTTCATTTCTTTTTGTTTTCCTTTTTAGAATGGGACTGTCTCCTTTCATCTAGCCATCATTGATGCTCATCTAAGTCCACTTCCATGGACCTAACTACATCAACAAAATTTTGCATATTTGATGCAAAATGCCTCAATAATGAGTGAACAAATTCTTCATTCTGAATAGCGTTAAATTGATCCTAAATGGTTCTAACATTCACATCAATGTGTTCTCAAAATCAAGCACCATCGGATGCAGTTGGTGGATGTGGGGTGTTATGAGGTGGAGTGGGTGGAGATGGAGCGTGTGGATCCATGATTTAGATATAGAAGAACTTGAATTAAATTTGTAATTTCAAAATTTAAGATACATGTTTAAAAATCCCCTTAAACCATTCAATATAAATGACTTAATTGAATACAAATGAAAAAATGTGTAAAGCTCATTTATACACATCTCTTCAAAGGAATTATATCTTTCTTGCTTGATTTTATTGAATACTTGAATGCTTGGATGCTTGAGGATCTACAATGCTTGTTAGCCTTAACAAGACAACATGAACACACATAAACTTGGACATGATGTTAGGATCTTGATTGCTATTGTAAATGACTGATAATGATAATATTGAATGCTCTTGACAATAATATTTGCTCTTGATTTTCTCTCATAAAGTGTGTTTTATTTCAAATGATAAAATGAGTATGTATTTATGAGTGTTTATCTAATTTCCCAAAAATTATATTCCAAAATCTGACACTTACAATTTGAACTTGGATCATTAAATGCTGCTAAAAACATATTTTAAAATGGGTCATGTCAGGTCTCAAAAACATTGGTTTGAAACCACAAGAGGTTGCCAAGTTCTTGGTACATTTTTGGCTAACGTACAAGGCCAATTAATGTAATTGAACCTTCTACTCTTTAGGCTCTTCTAGACCTAGGTGGGTATACCTAATACAAGTGAAGCAAACTTAAAATACGTGTTTCCTACTTGTGCAATCTATCCACAATGGCAATTGGAAGTGGAGAGATGCAAACCTAATTTGGTATAAATTGTATAAGAAATATCAAGGTAAATTTTAATATGTTTAGTTAACATATGTGAAATAAAATTCAGAAACTAAAATGGATAAGACCAGTGCTTTGTTGGGTAAAATGAAGTCAAATGAAAGTCTATGATGAATGGCTTCTATTTGGTAGAAATTCTAATTGTTTCGCATACAAATATTAGTTTGTAACTTGTATAAACATGCAAGAATGTAATTACCAAGTTCTTCTTAGTGATCCAAATGATACTTCCAAATTATTGTGAATGACTAGAAGGATTTAATATTTACTTGAAAGAACCAATTAATCATACCACATGAGTACAAGAAATGTGCATCGATAAATTGAGTATATACTTGATATATCAATTTAAATAACAAAGAAATATCAGCCTTGGAGACAACTTAATAATATTTTCAATTAATTCAACAAATAACTGATACCAGAATGACCCCACAAAATCAGAGTTCTTTCATTGATTCCTCCAAAAATTTATACATGCATCGTGGTATTATGAAATGTAGACATTATATCCATCCTTATTTTCCTATTATTTTCTCCTATCTAATCTAATCTCCTTTTGGTCCTGGTCTCTTGTATTTATATGAGAGGCAACAAGATTCAGACCAAAGGTCATGCCTTTTAATAACAAAACATAATTATGAGATAAAACATAACTGAAATAACTAAACAATAGACATATGCTCCAATCCGTTAGTCTTCAAGTAAGAAGCCCATGGTCAACCAGGACTTCTGCAAAGCTTTTACTGTATGATAAATCCTTCTTCATGATGATGATAATTAATCCTCATTAGAGCCTGGATACTTCTCTTGCCACTTACTGATTGTTAGATCATTTGGCCATTTGAATTCTTGTGCATCAGTGAGATTCATGAGATGACTCTTCCATCTATTGTCAAGCAAGTTTCTGACATCTACCACAAATTTTGTGTATCCATTATCCAGTATCAAAATCCCATCTAGTAAAGTATGAAGTCTGTCAAGGTTGACATCCTCACCATCCTGTATGTGTGTCAAGCATTGAAAAACCATCTGATCAAATTCACCTTTCCAATCATCGATGATTTTTAATTGATTATCATCTTTGATGATTGAAGGGCTGAAAATGTTCTTTACAGAATCAAATGTGTTCCTTCTATTCTCCACTTTCTTCTTCATGTCCATTAAATACTTGTGCTCATTAATCACACCCTTTACCATTTCCTGAGTGGGTTTAAGCTTTGGAGGGGCATCTAGTTCCCTTTGTGTTGCTTTGCAGAGAGTAGTTAAAATGTGATAAGTAGGTTGTCACCTTTTCTAGAGTTCCTCAAGGATAGGGGAATTGGCAATTATCTATTCTAAGGCTTTAACCAGATTGCTAAAGCTTTCATGTACTCCACCTATCTTTTCCTTTAGCACTTCAATTCTATGCTCCACTATTTTTCTTAGGGTATCCAAGATGTGACGCTTGACATCTTCCATATTATGTTTCTCCATCCTATCAATTTCATCTTTCATCTGTTGAATTTGTGGGTCTTCAGCTTTGATAGGTGGGTGATATACAACTACCTCATCCCCCCTCACTATTTTTTCCTATTGTAATTGTTATTTAAATTTTCCATTATGAAGAAATAATTTATTCACTTCATCATTTGATGATCTTAGTCTTTTCTCATATTCAGTTATTTTATGCTCCATACTCTCCACCACATCTTTGGTAAACATTGTTGAATGCATAGTCATAGTGGCAACCTCTATTGGATTTTTATCTTTCATAGTTCTCACCATGGTTGACCCCCTCATCTCTTGCACCACATCCAAGAGTCTAGGCTTCCTTGTGGTTTTTTGATTTGTCCATAAGGCAAGAGTCTGAGTGGTAGGGTTATATCTTGTTCTTGACACACCTTCCTCTGAGTGAAACTTTGCAACCAACATTGGGTCCTCTTGTGCTCTAATATAGTCCAAAAGAAACAACTTGGACAATTCCATTCCTAGTATGATCAGCATATCACTTTTCAATACTAATTCTCTTGCTTCCTCGGGGGTAACATCTTGATCCAAAAATCTTTAAATTCATTAGTGTGAATAAAATTTTCATCCTCCATAAACTGTAGAGAAGCAACTACTCTCTCATCATCCTAAATCTCATATGCGGCTTCATCTGATATCCTGATTTTCGGATCATGAGGTTCTTGAATTTTCTATTTCTTTGCCACTTCTTCTATCTCAGTTAGGGCAAGGACCACTCCCTCTTCTTCATCATCACTATATTCAACCAATGATTTAATCTTTTGTTTCTTGGCCTGGGGTTCATGTGTGCGAGATGGAGGGGATGGTTGTGAAGGTGATGGGGGGTGAAAATATGATGTGGAAGCCTCATGTTGGTGAGAGGTAGGAAGCAAGATCAATCCCTCATCTTGAGTGATTTTATACATTTCATCATATTTTTCAAGGATCAATTGCATCCTTTTCAAAATGCTAGGTTCATCTACAAAAAACCCCTTGAAACCCTTCTCCTAATGCCTCTTCTGATTTTCCCATTCTTGCTTGCATAACATTAGCAAAATAAACCAAATTTCTTATGACATCCTCCTCGGGGTCAAATTCATGAGATATGGCCCTCTTTGTTAATAAGTTCCTTCTAATCGTATTAATGTGGCCATTTGTATCACATACTCTTTATTTTCCTGACTTGAGGGGATAATTAACCCTCATGAATCTTTGTAGCTCTTCTAACATGCCTGATCCAACAGACAACTCTTCAAACACTGTCAGATCAGGCAAGGATGTTCCTTTTCTTTGATTCCTCATCAGATCATGCTCCATCTAGAGCATCTGCCACATGAACTCCAAAAATCACACTCTAGCAGGCACAAATTTTGGCAAAATATGTGGTGCCTAGTCACAATCGTATACCCTGATGATGGTATATTATGGCATGAGGAACCAATCAGCATAATTATGTGTACAACCCTAGTCTAGATTGTATTGCATTGGCCTCATCATCCCCATTAATGATTCGGATAGTCCTGGTGTTGGGTACCCAAGAGAATCTATTAACCTTATAGAAAAATCATCTCTAAACACAACAAAACCACTTTCTTTGCATATGTTGTCCCAAATATAACACCAATTTTGTATACGGAGTCTTACACCATTCTCTTGTGTACGTAATTTCATCCTTTTGGTCCATTTCATTTCATTCTGATATAAAATTAGATGACATAACAAGGAGTATTTTTTGAAAGTAATGGGGCCTTGGCCTCCCTGACTTGAAGCAAACCTTCATGAATTTGTTCTTCAATCACATACACAAAATAAAACTCTACATTTGATTCAGGATACTGAATTATCATAGCCATTCTCATCATCCCTAGCAACATGTGTTCCTCTACATCTACCCCCAATATTTGACACAATGCAAGGTAACTGTTTCTAAAATACACTTGAAATTCAGCAACTTGAAAGTGTTCAACTTTAGAAGCAAGAATTGGGAACTTTCTATTATCATCACCCCTCTTCATGTGCAAGGGGAGCTCGTCACTTCATAGGTTCTCCTTAGTCTCTTATATTCCTATTCTAATTTCACCACATTCACCTTCATCATAGCTTGCTTGTTCATATTAAAACATTTTACAATGGCCTCTCTATTGACATCAACCAAACACCCACCATTTGGAAGTCTGACAGTTTTAGTTGGGGCATGGTAGCTATGAGCAAGGGATTTAATTAAATCGGTATCAATGAAAACATTGGGAACAATTAGTTTGGTTAAGTCCAGGGTCCACGGGTTTGATGCTAGAACCTTGTCGTTCCTTTTTTGGTAGAAGTACCAGTATAGGTTCCAACCCAGCTGAGGTATGATGGGGTCTCTACAACCTTGAGCTAAGTATCTAAAAAACATTTTTGGACACTTTATTTACCAAACCAGGAAACAAGGCAAGCAATGGGGATTGTAAAGAGGGTATACTAGGCTTGGCTTCATCCTTCTTAGCTCCTACTTCTACTTTCTTTGGTGCCATTACTGCATATTCAATGAGTAGTGAATAGAGCTTACCCGAAAATACAGTTTTCCTCTGAGAATTATTTTCACCTATGCACCTCGAGCTCGTCCACACTTGATTTCCATTGGTATAATCAAGAAATCTCAATCTACTTCATTTACCTCTTCATCGATATGCATTAATTCTCGAATCATAAATTCACATCATTCAAATCTTTTGCATTGAGCTTAGTTCTAATTTTAAATTTGACTGATGTGACTAGCATGTTTTAAATGTCACAACGGTTTCTTTACCGCATTACCTCGTGCCATTTTTCTATCCCCTATGGTACCGCAATGTACTTTGACTCTCCTTCATTGGCCTATGGTTATAGCGTGCATAGCTTTTGTTTCTCTTGTGGTACCATGGTGTGTCCCTCATACACATATCAATATACTGCTACACCATGAGATACCTTTCACCTCCCTATGGTATCGTGGTATCCTCCCATTCCTTTTCTTTCTATATCGCTTTACCGCGGGCTACATTTCTCCTTCCTATGGTATGGCGGTGTCTACTCTTATTGTTATTCTCAAGTGTACCACTCTACCACAGGTCTTGTTCTGACCCTTCATGGTATAGCGGTTTACCTTCATCATTGTTCTTTATCTTACCGCTCTACTGTGGGCTAAGCTCTAACCCTCCACGGTATAACGGTAAAAGGATATAGTGTTTAACTATCTTGACTGTGATACAAAGGGCCATTTTGCAAGAGGCTACTGTAAGGAGGTATGAGGTGAGGGTTATATAGAGTGGATAATGAGGTAGAGGTACAGTGATAAAAGGCTATTTTGGCCTCATGGATGGTAATAGAGTGATTTTTTGTGAAAACAATAGCATGAATTTGGATTTTAGTGGATAAATCCCTTTAGAATTTCTATGAAATTTCTAGTTATAACAGTGGCTCTAGTTTGTGATGAGTAGTTTACCAATCACTACAAGAATCCAGAATATCTCTAGGAAAGTGGACCAAGTAGTATATAACATGGAATGGTGGAGAAAATGAGGCCAAATAAGAGTGGTGGAAGTGGCATGAAATCCTATTCTACTATGCATGGAAACGTTTGACTAATTTTAGAAGGTTGTCCATGAATAGTCCATGCACTAGAAATCCCTAACCTTCACCTATTCTACTATACATGGAAATGACATATTTCAAGAGGTTAGTTAAGATTTTTCCATGGATTGGAAACCTTTAATCCTCTGTGTTCTTCAAGAAAAGAAGTTCTTTAGGAACTCCCCATGTACAGGCAATTCTTGTTCCTCTCCTAACACGTTTTGTAAATGATAGGAGTCCTCCCCTCCTTTCCCAATGATAAAAAAGGGACCTAGCCATAAAGCTTCAAAATTTCCATGCTTTCCCTTTTCCTGACATTTGGCATTCCACATTAACACTAAATCATTCTCCTCAAATTTTCTATTTTTGGCTTTCTTATCAAAAAGGTATTTCATTTGTGATTGCAGCTTCACATTTTTCTTTTTTAGCCATTCTCCTTATTTCATCGAGTTCTACAAGCTGCTCTATCCTTTCCTCCATTGGTTCTAGAATATCTAAATCCTCTTGAAGAATGAAATTATAAACTGGTAAAAGGTTTTGTAGTGGCATCCTGGCTTGTGTGCCATATACTAGTTCAAACGAAGACCTTCCAATTTCCGTTTTCACTGTAATCCTATCCACCCATACAACCATCCTCAATTTTGAGTCCCATGCCTTTTTGTTTGTATCCAACATCCTTCTTATGATCTTCAAAAGTCTTTTATTATTGGATTTCGCTTGACCATTTGCTTGTGGGTGGTAAGGGGCAGCATAAGAAATAGTAATGCCATATGTATTGTAGAAGTTTTTGAACTCATCAAATCTAAAACACATCCCATTATCTATGATCAACCTTATTGGTGTGGCAAATCTAGTTATGATAATTTCCATTAGAAAACTTATCACCACCTTACTTGTCACTTGTTTAGTTGGGATTGCCTCTACCCATTTAGTGAAATAATCAGTGGCCACTAGTATCCATTTATGTCCTCCACTTGACTTTTCCTATATTTCCCCAATAAAGTCAATTCCCCATTGGTGGAAAGGAGCTTCTACTTGTAAAGGTCTAAGTAGTAGGGCTCCTTGATATTTCAATTTTCTTGAGAATTTCTGACAAGCTTCACACGTCCTTACATGTGCAAAAGAGTCATTAAAGACTTTAGGTTAGTAATAGCCAGCCCTGAGAATATTGTCTGCAGTGGTTTTGGTAGAATAATGACCTCCACGCACTCCTTCATGCATCTCCCTCATGACATTTTCTACTTGTGTTTCATCTAGACACAATAATATCATTCCATCCCTATTCCTCCAAAACAGATCCCCTTCTATGAATACATACTTGGATACCTGCAACTTTAGAGTCCTCCTCTGATTATCACTCAACCCTTCAGGGCACTTCATGTGTCTGAGATAATACATTATGTTTGTGTACCAAGGAGTATGTTCAATTCTCACAACTATTCCATCTTCATTTTACACATTACAAATTTGGTTAGCTTCAATATTGGTTTTTGCCATCAGTTTGGTCAAGCCCTATCCCCTTACTAACTTGGTAATTTGAATTTCCATATCAAACTCTTGTATTTAATTAATCCATTTACATCTTTTCCCTGTCACCTCTGTTTGCACCAAAATATTTTTCATAGTTGCGTGTGGTACATATGCAACTACCTTAGCTCCAAGTAGATATGGTCTGAAAGCTTTTATTGCTTTGACCAATGCAAAAGCTTGTTTCTCCATAATATCATATTTCAACTCTGACCCCTACAATGATTTGCTAAAGAAGGATATAGGTTGCTCATGACCTTCATCATTCTTTTATAACATAATAGCTACTATGGTATGAAATGAGGAAAAAGAGAATATTTGAAAAGGTTTGGTAAAATCAGGGGAATTTAGAATGGGGGCTTCTTTGATGGATATCTTTATGGAAATAAAGGCTTCCAGGGCTTCCATAGTCCAATCTATCTTTTCTCCCTTTTTCAACATTTTGGATATAGGTTTTATGATTTCAGCAAAATTTGATACAAATCTCCTAACAAAGTTATTTTTTCAAAAGAATGATTGAATGGCTTTGACAGTTTTGGGAATGGGGATTTTGTCTATGGCTTCTACTCTTTTAGGGTCTATTCTAATTCCTTCTTTTGACACAATATGCCCTAAAATCTTACCCTTTGTGACAACAAAATGTCATTTATTGGGGTTGAGGTTGATACCATATTCAAGAGCTTTGATGAATATTCTCTCTAGGTGTTCTGCATGGTCTTCTACCTTTTTGGAATAAGCAGTGAGGTCATCTTGATACACCACCATTATAAGATTGAATTAATATGCAAATGCCACATCCATGACCCTTTGAAAAATTTCCCTTGCATTTGTGAGACCGAATGGCATTCTCACATAAACATATGTCCCCCACGATGTAGTAAATATTTTCTTGTATTGCTCAGACTCTTTAACTTTAACCTAGTTATACCCAGAAAACCCATCCATCATTGACAACAACTCACATCATGTTACTTTGTGTAATATTGCTTTCATATTTGGGAGAGGATAATTATCTTTAAGGGAAGCCACATTTAAATTTTTGAAATCTCCACATAGCCTAATGTCCCCATTTTTATTTCTTACTGGGACCAAGTTGGAAACCCATTTTGAATGTCTAATGGGCTTGATAATGCCTCCATCTCTGAGTTTTGCTATCTCCTCTTGCATTTTAGGCTCCAAAGTTGGGTTGATGGGCCTTTGCTTTTGTCTGAATGGCTTTGTGTCTGGTTTTAGTGGAATCTCATGTTGGAATAAATCCTCTCTATAAGCCTTGAGATCCTCATAGGACCATGCAAACACATATTTGTATTTTCTCAACAATGCAATTAGCATTCTTCTAATTGTTGGACTTATTTTATTTCCAATATATACCCTTTTTGGTGCTAGTTCCATCCCTAAGTTGATTTCTTCAATATCTTATCTCTTGACTGGTGTATGCTTCATGAGAGAGTGATCATTTCCATCATATACTTTTTCTAGTGACACAATCCTTTGGGAAGTTTGTTGGTTTTAAGCTGCAAAACTTCTTTCCCAAATATAGTTTGTTTCCTATCTACTTCTTCAACAAAGGCATTAAAATCGATCTCCGGAGTTTCATATTGATCAATACAATGGAGAAATTTTATGAGATCAGTGTCATCATTGAAAACTTTCCAACTATAGATATTATCTGGGATAGAAGGCCTTTCTTTGAATTCAACCTGAGATACTCCAACAAAGGTGATATCATCTCTTTTTAGGGCTACATTAGCTAAGAAATATGCCATCATATTTTTTGATCTGTCTATCCAATCAATTGGGAAAGCATCAAATAATTCAATTGTATCCCACACAACCTTTCTATATTGTTTCAACCTTTTATTCTTTGCAACATATTTTGACCTGACTTGTGAAACAATCAACTCAGAGTCTCCAAGAACAGTTATCATTTTGATCTTGTGTTTGATAACCATATTTAAACCAATTAGCAGGGCTTCATATTCTGCTATATTATTTTTACATTTGAACATCAGTAAAACTGAATACTTGAATGTAATACCTTCAGGTGAGATAAATACTACTTCAGCTCCATTGCATTCTTGGCTACATGCTCCATCAAAATACATTTTCCACACACCATGCTGATCTTTAGAAACATGCTTATCAATTGGGTCAAGGTTCACCAATTCAGGTTGGGAGGGCTCTATTCTAAAACTCACTAAATCAACATCACATAAACAATTGATCTTCTCTTGAGGAACATAGTCCACAATCTGATTCATCCTTGGTTTTCTATATAATTTGACTTCTTCACCATTGTCTTGACAAAATCATTCCAAACTAAGGAGGTGTATCAATCACAGTTATGTCAATATTATAAGTTGCTTGTGGATACATAGCCAATTTCACCTCTACATCTTTCATAATTCCTATCACTGGGGTAGGCCTTCCATCCATAGTGTAACACTTGCCACCACTAGTGTCCACCCACATGCCAAGTTGTTTCATGACCCCAACTGGTATGATGTTAATTGTAGTACCAGAGTCTATCATACAATTTCTCACCAGCTTGTTATTTACAAGTAACGTGGTGAAGAATGGATCAACTTGTGGAGGATTTATCAATGCATCATTTAAACAAACCTCGAGGTCTTTTACTTCTTCTTTCTTATTATTGATCCTATTGGTCCCCTTGTTTTCAAAGTTTATGTTTTTATCACTCCCACTAGATATTAACTGAATAGCACTATCCCTATACTCTTTAATCTTCATCATTTCAAGTAATGGGACAAACATTTTTACCTGGGATAAATCTTTTGTGAAATCAACAGAGGCACCTTCTATTTTGATCATCTTCCTTTGCTCCAACAACTCCCCTTTGTTCTCCTCTTTTTCTTTTTTGCTTGTTTGATCATACTTTTGCTTGTCCTTATGCAATTCTTTGTTTTCCTCCTTATGGACATACTTTTGTTCATTTTTCTCAGGCTTCTTATTTTCTATCCTTTTTGAAGCTCCTTGCGGTGCTTTCTTATCTTTCACAAATATTCCTCTTGTAACACCTTCATTCTCATTCACTGTTTTGTTTCTTAACCAATATTTTATTTTAGCCTATTCCACTGTTGCGATGGTTAACTTCTTAATTTCTTCCTCAATTAGTCTTCTCAGATTGCATTTTCCTGTTTGAGATGATGCATTAGGAGGACATTGTTCATCATCGCTTTCTTCATGATTAGAAAATACTTGTTGTTCTGCCATATGGACATTGTACCTTTTGTTATCAACATCATATTCATAGCCTCCTTCTTCTAAAGATGAATATCCCTACTCAATAGGATGAAGAGTGTGGGAAGTCAAATAAATTGTGTGATCTTCTTCATTATTGTCCACTGAAGTCTCCTCTTCTCGGATTGACTGAGCTACAATACAATAGTTAGGGGAATGTGGCAAGTCACAAATTTGACACCAAGGATTATTGTTCACCATATATGCCCCTCTCTTCTTTAAAGGATCAGGTGTCTCCTTAATTTTAGGCTTATCCATCATAGGCTTTCCATCCTTCCAATTTGTATTATGAGGCATATCATGAATCCTGGGCCTTTCATTCCTATATATATTTTCTTGCCTATGTTGAGGATTATTGAAGGGTTGGGGAATCCTAGGATTATCTCTCTTATTAACCATCCCCGCAACCTTCGTGTTATTTTTAATGGTCAATGCTATCTTTTGAGCCTTAGCTAAATCTATGGGGCACCTATTTCTAAGCTCATATCTAGTCTTTGGATCAAATTCTTTCAAATAAATGCTCACGGTTGTAGGATCTACCAACTTAGACCCTGATGGTATCTTGTTATGTAATTTGGAGAAATTCTTGTTGAAGTCATAGACTGACTCATTTTGATGTTTTTGGATTCTTATGAGTTCATGCAAGGCAAACTCTAGCACACTGGTTCCCATACTATTCAAGAAACTGATCTTGAAACTCTTGAATGGAATCAATAGAGGTTGTTGGTAAACTATTAAACCAATCTCTATCTTCCTCAATCAATGACATCAAGAACAACCTCATCTGTATGTCTTCATACTACATATCTAGGTCCTAGATAAAAGCATTAAAACTTCTCAAGTGTTCCTCAGTAGTGACTGCACTACTTCCTGTGAACTTTGGGACAAGACCTCTCCAACTGTTGTACATAGAGTAGGGATATACTTGAAATCCTACCAAATCGAATTGTATGATCATGGTTGTGTATGGTGGAGGAGGTGGATTTTGAGGATGTTGGTTTTGATATAATGGATTGTTGTATTGTATTTGGTGTGGTGGCACATATTGTTGGCCATGAGGTGGTTGGGTATTTGGATGTTGTGGTGGATTCTTAAGTGGAACATTTGGAGGTCGGTATTGACTCCTCGACTAATTTTTTTGTGTTTGTGGGGGATTTGAAGGTCCTGCATTATTATTCCCTTGCCTATGAGGTGGTACATATTTAGGGAGATTAGCCATTTGGGCATTAATCTGGTCCTTTTGGAGCTTTAATTCTTGAAGCTCTTTTATTGCTTAGAGCCTTTGTTCATATTTTGCTTGTTTCTTTCCACTTCTTGTCTTTCATATTCCAATTGTGCATTTATTTCATCCTGAATCATGAATTCATAGTTTTCTTCAAAGGCTACATCATTACCAAGTCCATTTTGATTCCCTTCAAGTACTGCCATTTTTTTTTATCATATTCATGTTGTCTTCTGACTCTTTCAGCTTCTTATCTAGCCATGAATTCCTCATGTTTCTTGGGGTCTGGTTGATAGAAATGATTCCTCTTTTCTATAGGAGTGTGGGGCTCTCCAAATGGGTTGTTTTTATTTGACGGTGTATCATAGCAATTATATGTCTCAAGGTGTTCTTTTGATGTTTTGTCTTTATTTTCTAAGCACATGTCATCACACACCTTTTTTCCCTTATCATTGTTGTGTGCCCATTTACTATTTTCATTAGGACCATCCTTATACAAAGACCTTCCCTCCATGCTATGAGCTATTTTGATGGTTTGAACTCTAGGGTGGGTTTTGATGTATACTTTTATTTTATTAGTATTTTGATGCACTTGTCTTTTCAGAGTTGCCACTCACTTTTTTAGAGAAGTGAGAAAATTCTATGGTTCCTGGTTCCCAACAGAGTCTTTTGCAAGGTATTGACTCTATGATGGAGGCCTGGGTTCAGAATTGGCTCCCCAGCAGAGTCACCAAGTTGTTAGGTCTCAAAAAAATTGGTTTGAAACCACAAGAGGTCACTAAATTCTTGGTACATCTTTTGCTAACGTACAAGGCCAATTAATGTAATTGAACCTTCTACTCTTTAGGCTTTTCTAGACCTAGGTGGGTATACCTAATGCAAGTGAAGCAAACTTAAACTATGTGTTTCCTACTTGTGCAATCTATCCACAATGGCAATTGGAAGTGGAGAGATGCAAACCTAAATTGGTATAAATTGTATAAGCAATATCAAGGTAAATTTTAATATGTTCAGTTAACAGATGTGAAATAAAATTGAGAAACTAAAATGGATAAGACCAGTGCTTTGTTGCGTAAAAAAGAGTCAAATGAAAGTCTATGATGAATGGCTTCTATTTGGCAAAAATTCTAATTGTTTCGCATACAAATATTAGTTTATAACTTGTATAAACATGCAAGAATGTAATTACCAAGTTCTTCTTAGTGATCCAAATGATAATTCCAAATTACTGTGAATGACTAGAACAATTTAATCTTTACTTGAAAGAACTAATTAATCATACCACATGAGTACAACAAATGTGCATCGATAAATTGAGTATATACTTGATATATCAATTTAAATAACCAAAAAATATCGGCCTTAGACACAAATTAATAATATTTTAAAAAAATTCAACAAACAACTGATACCAAAATGGCCCCACAAAATCAAAGTTCTTTCATTAATTCCTCCAAAATTTTATACATGCATCATGGTCTTCTGAAATGTAGACATTTTATCCATCCTTATTTTCCTATTATTTTCTCCTATCTAATCTAATCTCCTTTTGGTCTTGGTCTCTCGTATTTGTATGAGAGGCAACAAGATTCAAACCAAAGGTCATGCCTTTTGATTACAAAACATAATTATAAGATAAAACATAACTTAAATAACTAAACAACAGACATATGCTCCAATCCGTTAGTCTTTGAGTAAGAAGCCTGTGGTCAGCCAAGACCTATGCAAAGCTTTTAATGTATGATAAATTTTTCTTCATGATGATGATAATTAATCCTCATCAGCCCAGATACTTCTCTTGCCACTTACTGATTTTCAGATCATTTGGTGATTTGAATTCTTGTGCAATAGTGAGATTCATGAGGTGACTCTTCCATCTATTGTCAAGCAGGTATCTGACATCTACCACAAATTTTGTGTATCTATTATCCAGTATGAAAATACCATCCAAAAAAGTATGAAATATGTCAAGGCTGACATCCTCACCATCCTATATGTGTGTCAAGCATTGAGAAACCATTTGATCAAATTCACCTTTCCATTCATCGATGCTTTTTAATTGATTATCATCTCTGATGATTGAAGGGCTGAAAATGTTCTTTATAGAATCAAATGTGTTCCTTATATTCTCCACTTTCTTCTTCATGTCCATCAAATACTTGTGCTCCTCAATCACACCCTTTACCATTTCCTAAGTGGGTTTAAGCTTTGGAGGGGCATCTAGATCCCTTTGTGTTTCTTTTCAAAGACTAGTTAAAATGTGATAAGTAGGTTGCCACCTTCTTTGGAGTTCCTCATGGATAGGGGAATTGGAAATTATCTGTTCTAAGGCTTTAACTAGATTGCTAAAGCTTTTGAGTACTCCACCTATCTTTTCCTTTAGCACTTCAATTCTATGGTCCATTATTTTTCTTAGGGTATCTAGGATGTGACGCTTGACATCTTCCATATTATGTTTCTTCAGCCTATAAATTTCATCTTTCATTTGTTGATTTTGCTGGTCTTCAGCTTGGATAGGTGGGTTACAACTACCTCATCCCCCTCACCGTTGTTGCCTATTATAATTTTTGTTTCAATTTTATATCATAAATAAATAATTTATTCACTTAATCCTTTCATAATCAGTCTTTTCTCATATTCAGTTATTTTCTTCTCCATACTCTCCACCACATCTTTGGTAAATATTGTTGAATGCATAGTCATAGTGGTAGCCTCTGTTGGAGTTGTATCTTTCATAGTCCTCACGATGGCTGACCCCCTCATCTCTTGCACCACATCCAAGAGTCTAGGCTTCCTTGTGTTTTTATGCTTTATCCATAAGGAAAGAGTCTAAGTGGTAGGGTTATATCTTGTTCCTGACACACCTTCCTCTAAGTCAAAATCTGCAACCAACATTGGGTCCTCTTGTGCTCTAATATAGTTCAAAAGAAACAACTTGGACAATTCCATTCCTGGTATGATCAACATATCACTTTTCAATACTAATTCTCTTGCTTCCTGGGGGGTAACATTGATTTTATCAATATTTAACTCTACCAATGTTTGGGCCTGAATTTCAGCCTGTTTTATTTCATCAGCTCCTATGATATTTATCCTCAATATTTCATCAAACTGTTTCATTTTCATCTTGATCCAAAAATATTTAAATTCATTAGTGTGAATAAAATTTTCATCCTCCATAAACCGTAGAGAAGCAACTATTGTCTCATCATCCTAAATCTCATTTGTAGCTTCATCTGATATCTTAATTTTGGGGTCATGAGGTTCTTGAATTTTTGTTGCTCTACCACTTTGTTTATCTCAGTTAGGGCAAGGACCGCTCCCTCTTCTTCATCATCACTATATTCAACCAATGATTCAATCTTCTATTTCTTGGCTTGGGTTTCATGTGTGGGAGATGGAGGGGATGGGTGTGAAGGTGATAGGGGAGGCAAATCTAATGTGCAAGCTTCATGTTGGTGAGAGGTAGGAAGTGGGATCAATCCCTCATCTTGAGCAATTTTATACATTTCATCATATTTTTCAAGGATCAATTGCATCCTTTTCAAAAGGCTAGGTTCATCTACAAAAAAAACCCTTGAAACCCTTCTCTTGTTGCCTCTTCTAATTTTCCCACTTCATCATTATAATCCACTGATTTCATGCTTGCATAACATCAAAAAAATAAACTAAATTTCATATGACATCCTCCTTAGGGTAAAATTCATGAGATATGGCCCTCTTTGTTAATAAGGTCCTTCTGATCATATTAATTTGGCTCTCTAGGTCACATACTCTTTCTTTTCTGGACTTGAGGGGATAATTAACCTTCATGAATCTTTGTAGCTCTTCTAACATGTCTGATCCAATAGACAACTCTTCAAACATTGTTAGATCAAGCAAGAATTTGCATTTTCTCTGATTTCTCATCAGATCATGCTCCATCTAGAGCATCTGCCACATGAACTCCAAAAAGCACACTCTAGCAGGCACAAATTTTGGTAAAATATGTGGTGCCTGGTCGCGGTCATACACCCTGATGATGGTATATTGTGGCATGAGGAACCAATAAGCATAATTATGTGTAAATCCCTGGTCTGGATTGTATTGCATTGGCCTCATCACCCTCATTAATGATTCAGGCAATCTTGGTGTTGGGTTCCCAAGAGCATCTATTAAATTTACAGAAAAATCATCTCTAACACAACAAAATCACTTTCTTTTCATCTATTGTCCCAAATATAACACCAATTTTGTAGATGGAGTCTTACCCCATTCTCTTGTGTACACAATTTCATCCTTTTAGTCCATTTCATTTCATTATGATATAAAATTAGATGAAATAACAAAGAGTATTTTCTAAAAGTAATGGGGGCCTTAGCCTCCTTGACTTGAAGCAAACCTTCATGAATTCAATCACAGACACAAAATCAAACTCTACATTTGATTCAGGATGCCGAATTATCATATCCATCCTCATCATCCCTAGCAACATGTGTTCCTCTGCATCTACCCCCTGTATTTGACACAATGCAAGGTAACTGTTTCTGAAATACACTTGAAATTCAACAACTTGAAAGGGTTCAACTTTAGAAGTAGGAATTGGGAATTTTCTATTATCATCACCCCTCTTCATGTGCAAGGGGAGCTCATCACTTTGGTAGGTTCTCCTTAGTCTCTTATATTCTTGTTCTAATTTCACCACATTCACCTCCATCACAACTTGCTTGTTCAGATTAAAACATTTTACGATCTCCTCTCTATTGACATCAACCAAACACCCACCATTTGGAAGTCTGATAGTTTTAGTTGGGGTTTGGTAGCTGTGAGCAAGGGCTTTAATTAAATTAGTATCAATGAAAAAATTGAGAACAATTAGTTTGGCTAAGTCCAGGTTCCACGGGTTTGATGCTGGAACCTTGTCATTCCTTTTTCTGGTAGAAGTACCAATATAGGTTCCAACCCGACTGAGGTATGATGGGGTCTCTACTGTTAGAGTAATAAGTTATTATACTTAATTAATTATATCATATTGGTTAATTAATTAAGTCACTTATACTTTTAGTTGCTTAAGCTAAACTTAGGCACATTAATAATTGATTAATTATTAAGTGTGCACACTAGGGTTTCATTTAGGGTTTCCCTTTTAGGGTTTCTTGATCTCCTTCATAAGGATTCATCTTTTTGTAATAATTGATTCTCAATAATGCATTTTTATTTTGAGGTTTACAGAACATCTTCTTTGGTTTTGCATGTCTTTTGTATGTGACAAGTGATTGCATGTAGGTGATCTTGGTTTCTAACATGGTATCAGAGCTTCAAACCTATAGCTACCTATTCGTGATCTGAATATATGGCCTCTCAGTGAGTTTCAAGTGCAAGGGTTTCCACATGCATCTTTTTTGCAAGATCTGGGGGTAGCCAATTTTTTGGGACACTTTGGGCTCAAACGGACATTGCCATCACTATCGCAGTGCCCCAAAACCCTAAGATTGCCCTTCATTTCATCGATTTTGGTGAAGTTGGTCTGGAAGGGAAAAACATTATGCCAAGGAGGCCATACGGCCTCCCCAACATGCACTTTGAGGCAAAAAAAATTAAAAAATCCACATGGTTTTTGAAAAAATTCGACGCTTGTAGAAGAAATGTAGGCATCGACGACGTGCCACCCGACGGCCACTAGCCGGCCACCAGTCCGCCACCACCGCTAGTGGCTCCCCCTACCAGTGCCACCAACCATTGCAGCCCCTGAGGGCTTCCCACCTATGGCCAAAGGTCCTATAGGGGACCAGGAGCTTCGTGCCTGGCCCCCGGCCGAACTCAGCCTCCTGCCCCTGGTCATATCGGTGACTAGGGGCTCCGACGGATTTTTTTCTGCAGGGGGGGTGCTTTTTTGCTGTGATGGCCTCCAGGCTGTCAAATTTTTCCTCGTGAACCGCTGACATCAACATGATGTCAGCATCTGTACGGAGCTCTTTTGCCCCCTCCTAACCCTGATTTTCCCTAAAGGAGCAATTTTTTCCTTTTTGGCATAACTTGGGCATACGGTATCGAAATTGAGCAAACGAGATATTGTCGGAAAGCTAGTTCCGAGAAATTTCCTATGGTGTAGTTTATTTTATAGTATTTTTGTGTTTATCTACATTTATTTCTGTTTGAATTTAGATTTTTATTTTATGCTTCCGAGCTCATAAAGTTTTGATATGATCTCTGATTTTCGCTATCTTTGCGGTGTTGGAAAGCTATTGAGGAGCTCTATGTTGTTGTCCATGCACTTTTTTTGTATCTATCCCAGGTTTATCTTTAATCCAGATTTGGCCTGATGGATTTTTTGGAGATTACTTGGATGTTTTGGTAGTTGGGAGAGTGCACCTTGCATCTTTGCACTTCATTTCAGTATCACATTCACTCAATAATCGACTGTTGCTTTATAGATTCTAGGGTTGTTCCCATTTAGAGTTTTTGAGTGTTCCATGGTACTGGGTCTGTTGTTGCATCATTATGATTCTGATATGGTTTCTTGTAGACAGAAGTATCTTTCCTTGCTTGCTAGATTGCGGTTCTAGTGTTACTCTACAGTGTTCTTCCAGTGCTTCTTTGCAACATGTCATCTCATTGTAGGGGGGTTTTGTCCCACTAGGTTTTCCTTCTCTACTTCTTTCTTGCATTTGTAAATGGGTACCTGATCAGGCCTAGTTACCGGAACCCATCCTTGCTTGCATGCATCTTCTTCTAGTGTTTTATCTTCTTCCTAAGTTCATCTTAAGGGGGGGTGTTAGAGTAATAAGTTATTATACTTAATTAATTATATCATATTGGTTAATTAATTAAGTCACTTATTCCTTTAGTTGCTTAAGCTAAACTTAGGCACATTAATAATTGATTAATTATTAAGTGTGCACACTAGGGTTTCATTTAGGTTTTCTTGATCTCCTTCATAAGGCCTGATCTCTTTGTAATAATTGATTCTCAATAATGCATTTTTACTTTGAGGTTTATAGAACATCTTCTTTGGTTATGCATGTATTTTGTATGTGACAGGTGATTGCATGCAGGTGATCTTGGTTTCTAATATCTACAACCTTGAGCTAAGTCTCTGAAAACATTTTTGGACCCTTTATTTACCAAACCAAGAAACAAGGCAAGCAATTGGGATTGTAAAGAGGGTTTACTAGGCTTGGCTTCATCCTTCTTAGCTCCTACTTTTGTTTTCTTTCATGCCATTACTATAAATTCAATGAGTAGTGAATAGAGCTTACCTAGAAATATAGTTCACCTCTGAGAATTAATTTCGCCTCTGCACCTCGAGCTCATCCTTACTTGATTTCCACTGGTATAATCGAGAAATCTCAATCCACTTTATTTACCTCTTCACTGATATGCATTAATTCTTGAATCATAAATTCACATCATTCAAATATTTTGCATCGAGCTCAGTTCATATTTTGAAGTTGACTGATGTGACTAGCATGTTTTAAATGTCATAACGATTGATTTACCGCATTACCTCGTGCCACTTTTCTATCCCCTGTGGTACCATGGTGTGCTTTGACTCTCCTTCATTGGCCTACCTCTATAGAATGCATAGCTTTTGGTTATCTTGTGATACCACGGTGTGTCCCTCATACACATATCAATATATCGCTACACTGCGGGATACCTTTCACCTCACTGTGGTACTGCGGTATCCTCCCATTCCTTTGCTTTCTATATCACTTTACGTCGGGCTACATTTCTCCTTCCTGCGGTATGGCGGTGTCCACTGTTATTGTTATTCTCAAGTGTACTATTCTACCATAGGTCTTGTTTTGAACCCCCATGGTATAGCAGTTTCCCTTCATCATTGTTTTTCGTCTTGCCACTCTATCGTGGGCTAAGCTCTAACCCTTCACGGTATAGCAGTAAAAGGATATAGTGTTTAACTATCTTGACTGTGATACCATGGAATATTTTGCAAGAGATTGCAGTAAGGAGGTATGAGGTGAGGGTTATATAGGGTGGATAATGAGGTAGCGGTACAATGATAAAAGGCTATTTTGGCCTCGTGGATGGTAATAGAGTTTTTTTTGTGAAAAGGATAGCATGAATTTGGATGTTTAGTGGATAAATCCCTTTAGAATTTCTATGAAATCTTTGGTTCTAACAGGTCCTAACACATAAAGGGAACCCATTTTCCCATGGGTAAATGGGTCCTGGCCTATATTTCCAAGACACTCATAATCCATGTTAATTTAAATATTAAATGAATTTATTTAATGTTGTTTTTCCTTTTAGAATGGTAAAATAAGGCTTTAGAATGCATAATTTATAAAATTAGAAGCTTAATTAAGTCCAATAAATTAAGGGACCCAAACACAGTGTGAAATTGTAAAGGTATACAATTTCCTACACTACATTTAGTCCCCACTTTAGTGAGAGTATGAACTTATGCTCAGACTCACATTACAATAGAGAGATTTATGTCAAGAGAGATCCAATTGTACAACTAATGGAAAGATAAGATGGCAAAGGATCGAGGAGGGTGATCAAGCCCTCGGGATCTAAGATCCCATGACAAACCAACAAAGGCATAAAAGAACACACACATGTGTATAGCAGCAAAGCAAGGTACACTGACATACAATGTCAAAGATAATATGAAGAAGGAAAAAGGAAAGGATGGATTAGCGTGTTGAATGAACAAGACAACTGAGAGGGGGTGAATTAGTTATACCAAATTAAAACATCAAAAACCTCAATAGTAATCAAATCCACATGCATTCATTAAACTCTTAATTTGTTATAATCTTTAAAAATGAAAAGAAAATAACATAAACTAAAAAAACCAACACCATACACAAGAGAACACCAAATTTACATGGAAAAACCAATGAGGGAAAAACCACGGTGAGGATTAGCTCACAATATAAGTAATTGCAAAATTGGTACAAGGAATCTCACTGCCATAATAAGACACACTATCCAAAAAGGCTCACAGCTTAGGCTCGCTATCAGAATAGAAAAAAGAAAGAAATAGAATGTTACACAGAGAACATTTTCTCAATGCAATAGAGATTTCACCACAACAACTCCAATCAACACTAGTAGTCTTCAAGAGATCAAGATACCTCAGCTCACTACATTCAACAATCTTGTATTATAGCTCACACTACAATTCGCACTTGTGCACTTAATTCCACATCACATCACTCAAATCTATTCCACATCCTTCATCTTGCATTTATACCATTCACAACTTGAAAAACATCTTCAAGTTAGCTACACTCTTCTTTACACTTTACATTTTCAAATTAGGTCAGCACTAAACATTACTGCAGTGGATAAGAATGAAATTGGACCAATACAAAATTTAGTTGGGACCCAAAACAACTTTGACATGCCACGCTACACCTTCATTAATGCTTAAACATATTCAATATAGTGTAAATACCAAGTTATTCGTTACGCATTTAAACACCATTAAACTTTGAATTACACGCTTCCTCAAATCCAATTATGACTTTCAAACCACATACCATGCTTCATCATGATCTAGACTATTCCTCTATCCTTCTAAAATCCATCAAAATCCTTTACAACAACTCCCACCATTAGAATGTGCACACCCAATACACTCAAACTACACTGCCAAACACAACTCTACAATCCAACTTCTGGTGTACCAAACCACAAATTCTCTTGATAAAATAAAGAGATCAACATCATCAACCTACCTTCAGAATCACAAGACTTGAATAACAACTACAGATAAATACAGAGCAAGAACATTTCTCCCAGATGCCTCTGTAAACAACATTGTAAAACCAGTTCACACACTAGTGAAAAGAACTTCCTCTATCCATCAATCAAGAAGCCAAAATTCTAGATATAGAAACTTTGAACACCTCTAACCAACATATCCAAACCACACGATAAAATATTCAACCTAGAATAAATATGAAGCAAAACCAGAACACCTTGTTTCCTTATTTTATCAATTTTGTCAATATCCTCAACATCTAAACCATAAATAGAAGCTTGTCAAAGCAACACCAAAGGTTAACATCAACAACTTAATTGATGATAACATAATGCAACTAATCAAATCAATAATATCTTCTCAACCACTGTCAAACTATCATCAATGACAACACGGGCTTGTTGACATCATTGACAACACATTCATACTTTCAACACAACGCCCATAATATATACTCACAATGGCTAGTGCAATCTGATATACACTAGGTGAGACCCAAAGACAAAAAGAATGAGAAACACACACTTAATTCATCACAAGGTGTGTACCCATAAAAAGGTGGTAGATGGGAAGGATGCACCAAGTCTATAGGTGTGTTCCCATATGTCAACCATACAAAAATTTATACTCCCTGATAACTTTGATAAGGTGCCACAAAATGGTCAATGTGTTATGCCAACACTACACTAAGTCAACTTCCTATGAATGAAGTGAAGCTAGAAACAAAAATGTAAAGTTTTTCAAATTTCAAAGCATCACTAAGTTTAGTATGTGAAAAAAGTGATGCAAAAATAATGTAAATGTATGCCCCTACTTTAAAGGATTTTTAAAAACCACGTTGTGAGAAATTACTTTAAAGTAGAAAATGATAAGTGTCAAGAAAATAAGATAAAAAAGAGCTTATTTGGAAAGCCCTCTGACAATGATATGTTTCCAAATGAACTCCATCATGATAAGGGGATTCCCACATAATACAATTCCAACATAGAAAGGTATGCTAAGGGATACACAGATCAAGGGTCATCAACATATGTCTATACTATAGTGATATAATAAATATTGGAACTATCATCATCCCCCAAATACTCATGGAACAATGAACACAAAGGAGGAAGGACACGTAGAGAAAGAAAACAAAGATGATTTTAATTCAACATGGAAGATACCTAAATGTCTTGATTCCTTGCATCATCCCCAAAAGGATAACACAAGACAAAGAAAAGATAAAGTTTAGGACATATAGAATAAATGAGATACAAATAAAATAATATAACGATAGATTTGTTTCCTTTGTATCCTTGCACCAATGAGGTAACAAGGGTCATCTATAAAAACTCACAAACATACAACACACCAAGAAATAGTATAGGACATCACATTACATGCAAGCAGTAACAAATAATATATAAAGAAAACACAAAGTAGTACATCAAATGCAATCCAACCTAAGCAAGTCATCTGCATCCCAATATTGCTCATCATAAATGGTAGGCGGATAAATAGATATAGGTACTACAAGTGTCATGCTAGGAGCATCACCAGGTTCAACACATGGTGGGTCACTCCCATCAGAAGTATCATCATAGTTGTGCCCATATAAATTCATAAAAGTGGAAAATAATTCATTTATCTCATTATGCACTTCTTAATCAATCTTAGAAATCTCATCATCGCAATCCAAATTAATCACAATAGGAGGTTCTATGATTATTGCATTTGAATTCTCTTTTTTCACCTCTTTGTCTAGTTTAATGTCTTGTTTTTGTGAAGTTTGGATTTTTTCTTGAGTTGTTTCCATGGGTGTAGGTGGTGGTTTATTTTCTTCTTCCAATCAGTGAGTGATAGCACAACGTTTGCGTCTATTCTCTTTGGCATTTCGATTTATTTTAGCATGATTTTCAAGTTTTGATGGTGTATGAGTGGGATTATCAACCATTGGTTTATTTTCTTCACTTAGGGGAGAACAGAAGGAACCACCAAGGATTGGGAATCCACTATTTCTTTAGGTCTATAGACTTTTTTTATCTTCATAGGCACAAAGGGGATCATCTTATTGTCTCTTGGTCTTTTGTAGGAAATAGGTAAATGAATTGCGGTGAATTGGTTACATGGAAGGGCTTGTGGCACAATAATAGGTTCATCAATGGTAGGTTGAGGAGAAGGGATAACCATGGACCCAGGAATATTTCTAAGAGATAATCTTTCTATATTCTTTACCTTGAATTTTTTATGGGACTTAAAAAATATATATTTATGAGGCTTTATAAGTTCCATAGGTCTAGGCCAAAATAAATCCAATGAAAAAATTTCTATGGGAAGACAAGGGACGAAACCCACTATGATGAGCTATAAATATCTCATTCCCAATAGGAAACTTTATGCACTTGTGAATAAATGATGGGACGACATTCATGAAGTGTAACTATAACTATCCTAGCTTCACATGAAATTGGTTTGATGACGAGATGATGGAGAATGATACATCTAATTGTTTAGGTCCAACTTGTAATGGAAGATTGATTGAACCTATCATAGGGAAAGCAAAACTATTAAGTATTTTAATCCATGCTTTCAGTTGTTCATAAGTATCTTGATAAATCTCTTGAACATGTGGGATTAATAATTATTCCTTGTGTAGGTATATTATTTATAGGAACAAAAATATAGAGAGGACCATCTCAAAAATGTTTAAGTGCATCATCATTATTAAAATAAAT
Organism: Sequoiadendron giganteum; assembly: GCA_007115665.2. NCBI lineage: Eukaryota > Viridiplantae > Streptophyta > Pinopsida > Cupressales > Cupressaceae > Sequoiadendron > Sequoiadendron giganteum. The sequence goes on along the minus strand of CM021104.1, from coordinate 188,028,775 downwards.
GTTAGGTAATGAAGTGTTTTGGCCCTTACGAGGTTGAACATCAATGAAACTGATCATGCCCTATAGAAGATTGTCCTCATTGTCACTCTTATTATCAATCATAATGTCTTCTATTTTATCAACATTCATCCCATCATTCTTATCCTCATTAGCTTTCACAAAAGTGATTGAATGATTTGGAATTGGGTTCATAAATATTTATAATCTTTAGTTGGGTGGGGCAACAAAATTATTCCCTTGATCATTAACACCACCCAACTATATGTGATTAGAATCAATGAGGTCTTGCATGAAATTTTTAAGATGCATGCATCTTTTTGTATCATGTCCAATTTATCGATGATAATAATAAAAGGCATCCATGTTATCCTTTATATCTAAAGGCTTGGTTGTATCAATAGGTCTTATCGAAGGTAAATTGATTAAGTTATTTTCAAGAGTTGCATCATAATCAAATGAAGGGAATCAAGGAGTGGGGTGAATCGCCTACCCTTAGCCTGAAATTGGTATGGGGTTATTTTTATAACAGAAAATTGAGGCTCAACATGGAGAGTTGTTTGACGTGGATTAATAAAAACTTTGTTTGACTTCTTGAATGATTGAAATTTATTGTGAGGTATGGGTTCAAACTTGTCAGCACGATTGTAGGGATATTCTCTTCATATTGACTAACTAAATTTTGATGATCACGAAGGGCCACACACAAATGTGAAAAGGATGGAAAATTCATCATCCCAAGTTTATCTCTTATGTCTTTTTGTAAATTTTTAATGAACATTCTTTGAAGATCCACACATGGGAGGTTAATTTTGATTTACAAGTAAAGAAATTGATAATGTGTTATAAAATATGTGAGCTTTTCTCCTTGTTTTTTACACCTCATTAAATTATGTAGAGCCATCTTAGGACCCATTTTTACTTGGAAATGATTAAGAAAGGCATCAAAAAGCTCATTGAATGAGTGGATTAAATTATTCTGTAATGAACAAAACCATTCCAAGGTTGTGTCTTTCAGAGACCTATGAAAGATTTTAGCCAATATTTTATCTTCAAAAATGAAATCACTACATAAAGTTGTATATGCTGACACATGATTATTAGGGTCTCCTTTACCACCATATTTCTTAAAGAGAGGTATATCTATATATTGTGGGACTTGTGTTTTCAATATCCCAAATGGCAAGGGGTTTCTCTTGACATATTTTGAAGGTTATACATTTTGGTTTTGGTTCATGTTGCTATTTGTTGTTGAAGGGATGTGAAATTTTGCAAAATTTGGTTTATGACAGAATCATTGGTTGTGTTTTGGGAGGTAGGTGAATATGGTGGTGGTGTATATGTGTTAGGTGGGAAACTAAATTGCAAATTTGTGAGAGGCGATGGATTTGGAGAGATTATATTTGAGCTCAAAAAACTAAAAATATTTCTAGTGGAAATACCCAATGTTGGAGCTATACTATTATTTGTTGTATCATTGTGGTAACACCTAGATTTGTATATGTAGGGATAGAGGTTATGGTTGGTGGGGGATGAATTTTACTTCCTCCTTGGATTTGAGTGTATCCCAAAGCTTGAACACAACTAGCTATTTTTGGAACATGATCATCAATCATATGGGCTAAGCTACACACAATGTCTAATCCTTAGTCTTATCAAGCATTTTCCTCATGGTATCTATGATAAGAGCTATAGTAACAAAAATATATTCCATACTCACATAGTCTTGATTTTTTTCTAAAGCTTTGTCCAATCATTTTAGTTTCTCTTAAGGAACATGGGAAAATATGGTTTCAACATCAGTGATGGTGGTTGATGGTAAGGGTGTCATGGGAAATGTGACATTAGGGAGGGAGTCCAACAAGGGTTGAATATTGTCATCACTTTGTGCGAAAGAGTTGGAAAACCCAAGATCCACAATGGATGTACCAACACAGTACATGCCATGAGTCTCAAACTACATCTCACTAGAGTATTGGCAATAGGACACTAGGTTGTAAAACTCATGCAAGTTTTACGACACCAAAAGTGCACCCAAGATGAACACCAATAGATAATAAACACCCAGAAATGGGAAACAACAAGTAGGAAAAAATACTAAACACAACAATAGAGGTTTAAGAAAAAAATTGTTGATGCACCTATACAAGGACAAGGTCGCCTAGGGGTGAATGGGTCTTTGTATAGGGGTTTAAAATTTTAAAATTTGACTATGGACTATCTTGCTTAGGTTTCTTTATTCTACTTGTAGACAATTCAAACAATAAAAAAATTTCTAAATTTTTCTTAATGTAGTTCAATTTGATTTTGAAATGCAAGTATGCAAGAATGTAAAAGATGTTTGAGTAAATTTTGATGAAATATTCAGATCTAACATATATGATAATTGACTAATTTAACATGTAGAGATCTGAAAAATGACGACTTTTTAATACGAATTTGGATTGTAAATAATGCACTTTCTTGTTACCAAATGAACTATATGTAAAATGCATTAGAATATGTAATTTTGAAACAAAAATAGAGATTTGCATGTACAGGGAATCTGAGAAAACAAAAACAAAAATGTGTGCAAAAATTTGCAGAAACACCTGTACAAGGACAGGCTCACCCAAAGGCGAATGAGTCTTTGTACAAGGGTTCGGAAAATTAAAATATAAGTGTCTGAATTGATGTTTATGATTACAATTTTTGGTTGTAGAGTGATTTTACAGTGACTATTCTTTCTAGAATTTTTTGATGAAATGCAAGTGAAACTATATGATAATGTGTAAACAAAAGTGGCAATTTTGATTGTAATTTTAAATAAAATTCTGGTCTAAATGACTGAGACACAAACTAATGAAAATTATAAACGAAAATGTATGCAATATTTTTGGATTTTTATGAGCTTTTAATGATGAAAACATACAAGATATAACCCTAAATGAAGAATGCAAAACATAATGATGTAAAACCTAGATCTAGGGTTTAAAAGATTTCCACATTAGAAAGGTATGATGTCAAATTTTGGGTTCACCAAATGAAAAGTTTGGAAAAAGGGGGGAAAACACTAATTCACTTGATGTGAATGAATGATGGTTTAAAGTCCCTCTTCCCATGATTTCATTAGAAAGCACAAACCACACAACCAAGAAATTCATTTTCAACCTGAAAGGTGAGTCAATTAGACCTAGGTTGGTGATTCTTTAAGGATAGAAAATGATTAGGAATTATTTGAAGTATATGATCCAATATGTAAATTTTAGATTCCTAAATAAGTACAAACTATAACAACACTTTATAGGTAGATTTGGGAGATATCTAATGATGTGTACCTTTCACAAAAAGTTGATTTTGATGTGTGCAAAGGGACTGATTCAGCCCTGGGTGAATGGATCCTTGATAGGGCTTTTGAAAACACCTTTTACAATCCTCTGATGTTAGATTTGAGATGTTGATTTTTTCTTGCAAACTTGTTAGAGTTTAACAAATAAATTTTGCAACTTAGTTTTCATATCTTGGCAAGAATGATGACAACAAATGCAAGAATGTAAAATTTCTCTTTAGTGTCTCTTCAATCTTTCTTCAACTTATAACCTACACATACACAAAGAGGGAAAAATTGTTTTTTTTGTTTGTATGGTGGTTTACCTTGGTCAAACCCTCGTTTAGTAATTAAACCTTGAAAAAAATGTAATAAAAGCAAAGGAAATGATAAATGAATACTTGCTACAACTCACCACTCTTCAATGGCTTCCTTGAAGGATTGAAGTCATACACATCTCTTCAAAGTAATTGGATCTTTCTTGCTTGATTTTCTTGACAATAATACTTTCTCTTGAATTACTCTCATAAAGTGTGTTCACTTTCAAATGATAAAATAACTATGTATTTATAGGTGTTTATCTAATTTCCCAAAAATTATATTCTGAAAGCCGACACTTACAATTTGAATTTGGATCATTAAATACTGCCAAAAATATATTTTAAAATGGGTCCTAGCACATAAAGGGGACCCATTTTCCCATGGGTGAATGGGTCATGGCCTATATTTCTGAGACACTCATAATCCATGTTAATTTAAATATTAAATGCATTTATTTAATGTTGTTTTTCCTTTCAGAAAATGAAAAAAAAAAAAAAGGATTTAGAATGCATACTTTCAAAAATTACAAGCTTAATTAAGTCCAATAAATTAAGGGACCCAAACATAGTGTGAAATTAGAAAGGTATATAATTTCTTAAACACATTGTAATCAAGTATCATTATCTAATGGAGAAGGTTGCAAAGAAGGAGGTAAAGTTGGGGTATGTTGAGACAAAGGAGCAATTTGCAAATATATTCGCAAAGCCACTTTATAAGGAGAAATTTGATTTCCTCTGATAGAAGCTTGGAGTTATTGCTCCCTCCTCTTAAATTAAGAGGAAGCACGGGTTGTAGGGGAGCTTGGTCTCTCTGCCACAAGAAGGTTGGGTGGTCTTGTGGAGTATTTTCAAAGGTAGTGAAGCTTTGACTCAGGGGGAGTCTATTTAGGAAGCAATTTTTTGGATTGTGTAGAGTACTAAAAATGAAGAAAGGGGGTGAAATAAATGTTGTTGAAGCTAGGGAGGTTCAGAGAAATGCTCCACATTTCTCTACATTTGAAATTATTGTCTTGCAGCTTGAAGGATGTGCTTACATAGATTGGTATTAGTGGGGGAGATAATGTTGACCTTTGTCATTGATATCAAAGGGGTATAGAGTAAAATCAAAGTTTTGAAATACTGAGGGAGAGAGTAAACTCAAAATTCTAGAGAGAATGAATCATTCATAGGGGGGAAATATCTTTGTGTGTAGCCAATTGGTTTGGTGGCCCAACATTTTTATTTTTGCAATCAATGACAAAAGGGGAGATTTTTAAACATAAGTTGTCATTGATGTCAAAGTTTGTTGTAAAAGGTTGCAGTAATATCATTTCTATTAGAAGTTTAGTATGTTCTATGTTGGTTTTGGAGTATGGACAAACACTAAGAGGGGGGTGAATCAGTGTCTAAAGCATTTTAAACTTCGACCAAGACTTTTAATTCTGATATCCTTTTTATTGATAACAAAGCAGAGTAATCACTTTGAGAGGGTTTATGAAAAGGGGTAAATAAAGATATGACAACATTAACTCATTCCATTAGACAACTCATGCCAATATGATTTGAGTGAGATATCTTTCACTTGCCAAAACAATTGTGACTGACACTATTTAACAATCAAAGCATGATGACAACACAGGTGCAACACATAAAACTATGTGAATGAAGACCAACATTATTGAATCACTTCTTAACCAACTGGATGCAATGCAGCTTTATAAGACACTGCAACAATTGTGGAAAAAAATGACACAAAATACGTATTGAGACAACAAAAACTTTTAGCACAATATAAAAATCTTGAGCTATGAATCTAATGAATAACTTTATCCTTTCTTTTGAATCAAAATTTTTAACAATGATAGAATATTTTTGCAAGACATTTAGATATAAACATTTGCAGAGATGAAAGAACTAACATTCAACAATGTTCAAACTGATAAGAACAATCACTCAAAAAATCATCACATTCTTAAATCATTATCACATCATAACAATGAGACCATAAGAAAAAGAATTTGGCGAGTGGAAAACCCTCCTGGGGTAGAAAAACCACTCCTAAACTGCCTCACTAGCTTAACTTCAACAACCACTGCTTACAATTCCTTACAGGAAAACTTCAAAGCACCCACTCTAGGAGAACCAACCCCTTATACATTTAGGAAAACCCATTCCAAGGAGCATCAACCCCTTCTACAAAATCATAACAATAATAATATATCAAAAGATTTCTCTATTTCATTTTAGCTTACATATTCCTCTCTTTCTAATCTGTTTAATATCTTGAAGATTCAACTTGAATCAAAAAAATACCAGACACATTAGATTTGTATTTTTTTCATCATATTTTCAAGATTTCATTATAGATCTTTTTCATTCTAACTCTTTTCAAAATTTTCTCATGCACCCACAGTGATTAATCACTGTATTAATATCTTTTACAAAATACACAAATTTTGTTTAGAACCTTCACCAAAGGTTTCAGATAAGACAAAATCCCATGTATGTTATGTTCCAGGAATATTGAATACAATAAAGTATGCACTAATCATTCTCATTTGTCTTTTTCGAAGTTATTTTTATCCAAAACAATACTTTCAAAATACCCATGATGGGAAAAGAAATGTAACCAAAATCATAGCATGCCAATGTTGTCAGACATACATAAGAACCCATCTATCCCTTTTCTAAATCAAGCAAAGAACCAGTGACTTACCCATTTAAAAATCTCTTCTAGCTAAGGAAAGAATACCTGATAATGAAGAGTGAAACTGAAGAACAAGAGAGTATGATAAACTGTTTAGTAGTATCTACTAACCTAGAAAAGTAACACCTTTGAATCTCCTTCCAGATTCAAGTTTTCAGCCAACGAAAAGAATCAAACTAAGCAGCCATACCTTTCATGCTAAAACATAGAGATTGCATTCTGTCAAAACCATTTCAGCTAGCAGAACCAATGAAAAGTCAATAGTTACATTGGCTCCATGGCAGCGGTTAGGGTTCTGAATCCTTGAAATTATAAAACCAAAAATAACTTGCCCTAGCTTCCATTCATTCCAAGACTTTTGATGCCTTTCCAAAATGAAATGAACTTTACAATCTGAAAGACTTAAGTCATAATTAACAAAAACATCATAATGAATACAAATTTGTTCTCAAAGACCTTTGGAGGCCAGCACAATAATGACTTTTATTATTGCTTCTAATGTGTCAACACAACATTATCACATGAAACATTATTTCATGTCTACAATTTCTTGAAATACCAACAATGACAATTAGAAAAGAAGGTTGTCGATGCATATTTCAATATGACTTTAATCAAAGTCATTTACCATTTCAATAAAGCTCGTTACCAATGCAAGATAGCCTTTTTAAAATAATGCCCAAATTAACATTACCTTTATGATGTTGATTATCACAACTTCCATACTAGTGGCACAAGTAACCAATGTCTTTTTCATAATGCCTTTGAGCCACAAAGTGAATTTTACCAAGTCACATGAATTTAAACATATGATATAACAATGATGCCAAAAGAATGACTATGAACTTTTTAGAACTGTGTGAGTCAATAACCATAATACCCGAAACCTTTGACAAGGAAATTGCTAGCAATGCACTATATAATCAATGAGCCAATTTCGTGAAAATACACTAAGTACCAATGGTGAAGACATAAGAGAAAACCAACTCGTCATAAGTATTGTCAAGACAATATGTTATGCTGAAACACTTTTTTCTATAAAAATCAAACTGAATATACTACAACCTAATAAATACCAATGAAGCCAAGATCAACCTAAAAGAATGATCATTTGAAACAATATACTTGTTGAATATACCTGAACCTAAAACTGAATTAGCAACACCATAATCAGCCTGAATAACTTGTACCTGTCATGATAGCAAAGTCACATATCTAAAGCTAATGTGTGTCATGTTCATAATGAACACCATCTAAATATCTTGTACCATACCTTATCAACACTATCAGTCCAATATAGTCATAACCATCCACAAATGAATATCATTCATAACCAGAAACATGATCATCTTGAATGTGAACAAGCATGAAGATCCTGTAAATGAACAAAAATAAATACCAATCCAGCCCTATAAACTCCGAAGCATGATAGAAAAAAATAATTCAATAATGTGCATCAATAGTTCAATGCAAGTATATGAGGATATGTCAACCAATCCAAGATACCATCAACCTGAACGTGTATTGTAAATACCATAGCACCATTTGTGTAATTGTCATCAAGGACAAACAACTGAGGGGTGAGAACAACAAACTCCCCCTTTGTCCTTGATGGAAAAACACAAATCTCTCTCCCCCTTTTTGCATCAAAGACAAAGGGTAGAAAAAATGTGTAATGCCTCAATTAGATGTATATACCCATATATGTAACATCATAGAAAGAATAACAATATATACTTTCCAAGAATCTCGGTCCATATCATCAACACCAAAGCAAAGGGAAACATAACATTATAATGCTACAAACCCAATTGTTAAATGATACCTGAAGATTGAAAACCTATTACCTTGGCCTTTTTATTTGTCATCAAGGATTGAAGACCAGTTACTTGAACTTACCACCTTCTTTGTCATGTTAAACTCCATCCTCCATTGTTACCTCACAGAAGAAAAAAAACTTTGATAAGCACTGATACATTGAGTCACAAGAACATCTGAGAGGCTTTGCACCAAGATGCTTTCAAGGCAAACCATTACACAAAAACTCAAGCATCCAAAATAATATCATTTAAATCAATGTGCACTATCATGTCACAAACTTCTTAATCCAGTCAACAACTAGTTCAAGCAAGATAAGTAACCATTGTGAAAAGCATTGGAAATATAATAGAGCAACAAAGTAGTTTACTATCCAAAAAATGTCATTGTCCAGAAAGCAACAAGAACCAATAGCATATAATGATCAAGAGCACCAAAAATGGACAAACAAGCTGCCAAAGAAAACCAATGCATTACCAATTCCCATTGCATCACCTTACCAACTGTAAACCAACATGAATAACCATGTACCAAGGCATCAACTATGACAATATCAAAGATATTATGAGCTTCTCTCCCCAAACAAGATTCTCACTAGAAATCTCTTTCAAGCACAGTACTGTCATAAAACATGATACTATCACAATGTCACAAGCACTTACACAAGCAAATCTCAAGATACTCTTACCAATATAATGTCTTTGAGTTAATTTCCATAACTCTTCATAACTACTACAAAGTATTGAAATTCTTGAAATATCTTATCATTTATATTCATTGTTATTTCTTTCACTCTCTAATTGGTTTAAGCAATGTTCCTTGTCCTTCTACTATACAACACAGAGTTGAACCTTCTCTGTCAACATAAACCATCATAGTATGCTGTCTAAAATAACCCAAGATATATATAGCTCAAATATAACATAGAGATTATCATAGCATCATTAGCACTTATATCTACGAGTCACATTTTCAACATGTCCTCTAGAATCTTTACCATTAGATATTTGAATAAGAACACTTAACTTTAATCATGAATCTACAATCTTCCAAGAGCATGAGTGCAAACCAATGACAAAAATTTATCTATGATACTCAACCAATTCTTCTTAGAGACAATGAATGATCAAGATGTATTCAAGCTTTGATTAATAACAATCTTAACATAAAAATAGTAATCCTTTAAATGCAGTCAAGAAGAACTTCAGATAGCCTATCATCAAGTTTGTCATAAAAAGCACTAGTATGTGAAGAACAAAGGCAGATTTAACCAGATTTCAACTTCCTATGTAGATGCCAAATATGCATGACCGCATGTGACATTTGCAACTTGTTAATGGTTAAACGAGGATACACCAATACCAATATTAATGAATGATCTCAAGACATCAAATATAAGCAACTTAAACATCTCTTGTATGTAGTCAACTTGCACCTTATGAATTGAGCCATCAAAGCATCAAACTCACCAAAGGACTATCAATGTACTTCAAACTTGAATTCCTTAACCTATAATAGCTGATTTGTTATGCATAGAACAATAATCATGATGATCTATGTTATATCCAAGGTTGTCAATATTTGAGAACTCTTATTTAACATAAACCTCCAATATCATAAGAAAACCTTCATAATCAATTCAAACAGAATAAACATAGTGAAATATTGACATTTACAAACCTTTTCTTTACTTCTTATACCACCAAGAAAATGCATGTTGTCATGCCTCAGTCTTGAATTCATAGGGGTAAAATGTGTTGCAATAAAAGACTCCCCCTGAGTCTTTTCTTCTTCTCAAGACCTGGATGGTATCACATGTGCAAGTAATGCACAAGGAGTTTTCACACATTCATCGTTATTGCTATTCTTGTCATCTTGATTGCTCTTTCTTCTCCACACCAATGTAGATTTTTCCACTTGTTTGCTTAAAGTACTTGTCTCTTTATTAAACCTGCATTGTTGTACTTTATGCCCAATGTTATTACATCTGAAACAAATGATCTTATGACTATTCTGAGGAAAAAAATACTTCCTATAGACATTTCCAAATCTATTCCCTTCATTATTATCACGTGTATTCATTCTACAATCTTTTCTAAAATGGCCTAAGTTGTTACAATTGAAACACACCACATTTTCATTTCTAGAGACATTAGAATGATTCTTATTTAACCATCTCATGCAATCAATTTCCTTATGACCAAATTCATTACAAACATAACAATATCCTTGAAAAGAATGAATATACCTAAATGAATGATCATGCCAAGGATGTGAAGATCTAAGGACATTTATCATTTCTCTATGAATACCTTTAGACTGTCTTCTTCCATCAATGTTATCCTTCGGTGCAACAATATGGTAACCAAGATCAACCTTCATTCTTGGTGTTTGATTGGCTATTGTACACATCTAAAAATGGTCAAGGTTAACGAAACCTATTAATTAATTAAATATGAATTATTTAATTAATATTCTTAAGTCATCTACATATAAATAAATTTAATTATTTATTTATATTGTTCATTTTCCAATTCTTCTAGTTTAATTAAATAAATAAAGTTTATTTATATTAATTATCACAAGTTTAAATTCTAAATTAAAATGATATTCTTCATTTCACATTTAATTAAATATTTTCAATATTTAATTAAAACATTTTATGAAATTCTTCACTCTTCTCAATAATTAAATATTTTCAATATTTAATTAAAAGCTTTTTCTCTTCTCAATAATTAAATATTTTCAATATTTAATTAAAAGCTTTTTCTCTTCTCACATAATTAAATATTTTCAATATTTAATTAAAAACTTTTTCTCTTCTCCATAATTAAATATTTTCAAAAATTTAATTATGAGGCTTTCATTTCCCATACATATTTAAATACTTATTTCTTTAAATTATGGAGACATCTTTCATTTTGTCTCTTCATTTTCCATCTGTCTTTAAAACTTCCATCTTCTTTTCGAATTCTCGATCTCTCACCATTCATTTCAGTAGGTTTGAACTCAACCATTGATCATGGCCAATTGAATTTCAGCCTTCAAAAATCTATAAATACAACCCTCTTGTGGGTTGGAAAGGACCTCAAATTCTAGATTTTCATACGTAGTTATTATAGTCGCATTTTAGTGTTATTAAAAATTTCTAGCATTTCAATTTCATAGCTTAAGACATATTAGCAATGCATATGCATTTTTATTAATCTCGTTCTCTCAAGCTGCCATTCTACAAGCTGTTGTGTGAAACAACTAAGAGCCGACATCTTGAAACGAATTCTTGGAGATAGAGGACAATGGGACGAATTTGAAGGAGCTACTTGTGTTTAGAGTTTGCATTTTGCTTTCTTTAATTTAGTTTCTTTAATCTAATGTTTCATTGGTGTATTAATTTAGATTCATTTTGATTTGCACATTCTAAAGTACACATTTTTGGCACCCACCGTGGGGCCAATCCCTGCATTTAATATTTCTTTTTGCAGATTTTTCTATCAAGTGACGGACAAAAATCATATTTTGGCGCATACGAGGACTGTTTCGACGCATTTATCAGATCTTTTGGCGCATATGTTAACTGTTTCGGCACATAGACACTCTGTTTCAACGCATTCCGGTGAGATCTTTCAGTGCACACATGGCCTATTTCGGTGCATATAGTTGTAAAAATTTTAAATTCTGATTCTGACGCAATTCGCAGACAGGATTTTTCAAATTTTATTTTTAATAGAATAAAGCAATCCTAGGGTAGACATTTAAATCTGAATTAACCAATCCTAGGATAGTCACCAAACATAAATTTTCTTTTGGTTAAAATGAATCCCATGTTTTTGGTGAAGCAACATCTTCACTTAGTGTAGAGAATTTGTGAATTTGGGATTTAAAATTGAACCATTATTGTTTGCTGTGATTGTGGGTAATAGGTTTATGCTCTCCCCTTAACTGGGTGATCAGAACACCAGACTTATCTTTTATTTTCTGCAATTTAATGTTTTATTACATCCCTTAGAAGGCCTGCTCTTGTGGGAAAAAGTACTCACCCAAGAGGAATGACCTAAGTGGGAACACCTAAAGCCAAGGTTTTCAACCCACTTTAATCAAAAGCAAGTTGTTGATGAAAATCCAACTTGACAGTAGTGCGTAGGATAACCATCCCCAGAACCTTTGTTCTAAAGGTTGGGAGGTCTCTCAAGGGAGTATATCTATTTGCCACATTGAATAGATACGCTTACTACGAACTATAGTGTAGAAAGCCAGCTGTGTCAGTATCCAAACATCATCTTAGTCATGGTGCAAGGAGAGGGAAGAATCTTCCCCCAAGACACTCACCATATAGTCACCACGGATTGTTTGCTCAAGGGATTCGGTATCCACTTCCATCACTTTGAGTACGCACCTGGAACAGACAAAAACACGGGTGCCCTCTACAAGGTGACAAGGCTGTGTGAGTCGACACAATTTTAAGCTATGGGTTGTGATTACTATGATGACCTATTTGATGAATTAAGAGTGAGTTTGATTGAAGTGCGTATCTTGTTTAAAACCTGTGGAAATCTCAAGAACATACACTCTTTGTTTAGATTTTAGGATTAACAAAACAACTGTCTACTTCTATGCTATATTTTTCACATTTAAATCAGATTAAGATCATCCAAAACAAGAAAATTTTATCAAACTGTCAAAACATGTCGGTCTCAGAAGTAATTTAGCGCATCTTTGGTCTGTTTCAGTGCATCTATGCTCTATTTCAGCGCATCTGTGCTCTGTTTTGGTGCATTTGTGCTCTGTTTTGGTGCATCTGTGCTCTGTTTCGGCGCATCTGTGCTTTGTTTCAGCGCATCTGTGATGTGTTTCGATGCATCTATGCTCTATTTTGGTGAATTCAGTCTTTGTTTTGGTGCATCTATTTTCCAAGCCTAAGTGATTTTCTAACTTTCAGAAATCAAGTCTTATCGATTTAGTCTTTCCTGCTTAGAGTTTGGAAGTCTACAACATTTGCTAAGAAGTCCCTAGAAAGCCCAAGAAGTCTCTCAGTTATAAGAAGGTCTTGAAAAAGAGGAAATTTCTATATCAAAGTCGAAAGGTCCTGCTTGAACACAGAACCTTTATTCATCGATATCATGACTATAGTAGAGGTTTCACTGCCGATTATGCTGTAGAACCTTTATACTCAAGAGCTTTCTTTCAAAGAAGAGCCCTTTCTCAAAGGCATAACCATAGTTAGCATATTCATTCCTCTTATATTCCCCAACCTGCAATCACATACACTACTCGTCCAAATCAAATTCTGCAATAAAGAACTCAAGAACATTAGGCATCCATTAAATTCATCTTTCTACAAAGCTAAGATCAAACTTCACAAAGTGCAAAATCATCTTTATTTTTGATCTTTGGTTTAATTCCCGCAAACAAGATTGTCATCCTTTCAATCAGGGAATCATGAGCTAAAGATTAAAAATCTTTTAAGTCATAGAATCTTCATTTTATCCTGACTTTCATATCCATCACCATTGCACTATTTCATTCCTTTGATCAAAGTTAGTAGAAATTGAGTAAAGCTTATGCCTGTTACCATGAGATCTCAAAAGCACATAGAAAAATATGAAAGTACAGTGAGCAAAATGGGGTGATAATAGTGAGAGGGAGGAAAACCTCTTTAACAATTCAAATACTAAAGAGCTAACGGAAGAAAAACTTCAAGAAGCGGAGCAGGACCCCCAATTCCATACTCTTATGGAAAGGATTTTAGAACGAAACAAGGAAAGATACTTTCTTTCTTTAGCTAATCAAGGAGCTAAGTTACCTATCGATTTTGACATAGAAGGGATTAAAGAAAGTCTTGAAACCCCTCTTGACAATTTTAGTGCCCTTACTCAACAGATCAAGGAATTACAAGGGAAAATAAAATAAATGCAAGGGGGAGCAACAAAGAAGTATGTTTTGGATGAAATATGTCCTTATCCATTCAATAGGAATCCTTGAATGATTCCTTTTCCAAAAAATTGTGAAATCCCTAAGTTTGATAGGTATAATGGGAAAACTGGCCCCATTGAACATGTGAGGGATTTCCGAAATATGAGCTTAGAATTTGCTCATAATGATACCTACTTAATGCGGTTGTTTCCATGAAGTCTGGGTGGACAATCCATAGAGTGGCTTTCAAAGATCACTCCCCCCATCAAAACCTTTGAAGAGTTGATAAATAAGTTTATATCACAATACTCTTACAACATCCAACACCAGATAACCATGCTTGATCTTTGTAAGATAAAACAAAAAGTAGGCAAATCTTTCACTACATTTTTGCAAAGGTGGAGAAGGGTGTTTGCTAGATACTCTTGTCCTGTTCCTAAAAAGGAAAAGATGGAGATCTTCATCGATATTCTTAATCAAGAAATGAGTTACAGACTAAACCTTCACTGTCCTCAATCATTTGAAAAATTGATTGAAAACGCAATTACCATTGAAGGTGCATTGATCAAACGTGGAGTTCTAAAAATTGATAAAGAGGGTTCAAATTCGTACAACAACAACAACAACCATAATAACAACAATGACAAAATAAAAATGTTGTGAATGATGGGGTAGTAGGTGCTAACAACGTGAATACAAAGCCTACCATCCTCAATGTGTCAGGTGTTCAACGTAACAATAATATTGGAAATTCTAGCACTCAAGGTAATGTTTCTAATCAAGGAAACACAACTAACAATTGTGGAAATAATTTTGGCAATAATCAAAATTCAAATGTGCCTAGATCGTCATATTTTTCAAGTTGACGAAGTTTCACTCCCTTGGGCCAATCTTTGGAATCCATTCTTAAAGAATTATTGAATCAAAATGCTATTACATTGCCACCACAAAGAGACTATGAGCCTCGAGTTAAACCACCATCGTGGAATGACTCACACTTCTGTGATTATCATAGGTGCAAAGGTCACAAGACAAACAATTGCCAAGGGTTGAAGAATATTGTTCAAGATTTGATTGATAATCATACCATCACAGTTGAGGGACATAATGTCAATAATGACCATCAAGCATTCAAGAATCTGCTCCCTAATTATCAAAAAGGGGAATCCTCAAGTGACAAGGGCAAGAATGTTAATAACATCCACGACATTATTATCAATCATATCTATACCGAAGATCCTCAAATCAGCACTATCTGAATCAAAGGTAAGCAAGAATATCAAGAAGTCAATGTTACGACAAGGGGTCAAGCCAAGATCATTGTCAAAGGCAGCTCATCTAAAGCAGCAATTCCCCCTCCAAGTCAATATAATTTGGTTGATCAACTATGAAAAACATCAGCCCAAATTTCTATCTTGGAAATTTTAAAGTTATCACCTGCACATAAGGACATTCTGGAAAAGGCCCTTGTTGATACAACTGTATCTCATGATTTGGATATTGATAAATTTCAAGCCATGGTGGGACACTTGTCCTCCTACACATGTTTATCTTTTTCTGAAAAATATGATTCATCCATAACTCATCCGCATAATTCATCGCTCTATTTAGAAGTTGTGGTTCACAAAGCCAGCATTAGACGTGTCCTCATAGATGGGGGAGCCGAATTAAACATTTGTACTTTGAAATTGGTCCTAGCTTTGGGATATTCAGCAAACTCTATAGATCCACATAGGAAAATTACAATCAAGGCATATGATGATGAGGAAAGGACTTCCAAAGGTCTCATCATGCTACCAATCAGAGTGGGACCTGTGGTGAAGAATACCTTTTGTCAGGTTCTTGATCGGGATCTAACCTATGATATACTATTGGGTCATCCATGGATCCATGACATGCAAGCTGTTTCATCTACTTATCATCAATGTTTGAAATTTCCATATGACGGACAGGAAGTAACAATACCTATTGATCATATTAACAGTCAAACTTGTTCTAATCTAAGAGCAACTCAGGACACACTCATCCCACATAATAGAGAGGCTTTGGCCATCTCTACCTACAAAAACAAAGAACAAGTGCAAGAAATGATAAGAAATTTTGGCACCAAGTTAAAATTGAAAGATAATGGGGTGGGAGAATATTCTTTATCTCTCTCTAATCTGCCCCTATCCCCAAGATCCCATGGTCAGCCGTCAACATCTACACAATAGGCTATAACAGTTTTAGCCTCAACTTCAGCCCCCATCACCAAATTTAATGGGATGTTTATCAAAGAAACTGAAGTAGAAGAGAAAGCTATTCTTGATTGGCTTTACAAAGATGAAGAAGAATTCATACAGCATATCAAGTTACCCACACAACAATATGGAAAGGGTTATGCTATCATGTAACAAATGGGTTATGAAGGAAATGGCCCTCTAGGTAAAAGGAAAGAGGGTATTGTTGAACCTGTCCAATTAAAAACAATGCATCCAAAATATAAGACTGGGTTAGGATATGGTGAAGATACTAAGGAAAAAGTAACACAAAGGCCATCTAATGAGTTAGCTGAATCGATTCTGAGAATTCAAGCAGATAATTCTGAAATAGACTCAAATGAATATGAATGGGATGACTTCTCGGATGATACTTTCATCTCAGAGAAAAGGGTGGATGTCATACACAAATTCTCACCTGCATTCTTACAAGGAAAAAGCTCAAGACCTTCACTTGATTATGTCTTACAAAGCAATTAGGACTTTAGTGAGACAATTCGATTCAAAGTGAGATAGATCATTTTGAGGAAGATACCATCTTAGACTTCTCCCATAATAATGTTGACAATAACATCATGACCCTAATGGCCAATGACCTTACTCATCCTAATGATCCATTACCTTTGGTTCATCCCGAACTCATTGATTGGGAACAAGTCGCACCCACTGATGTTCCAAATTTTCCAAATGACGAAACCATAATAAACTTTCTTTGTTCATCCCATCCCGAAACAAGTTCCACCGAGGAATCACAAGATCAAAATTTTTGACAGGAAAGTGCCAAGTTTCTCAGCTATGAAATAAATAATATAAAAAAAAGATCTAATGGTGAAAACCTAACAAAGGCAGTATTAGATCAAGAAAAATGAAAAATGAAAGAAAGATCTAATGGTGAAAACCTAACAAAGGCAGTATTAGATCAAGAAAAGAGGAAAATAAAAAGCATATCCAATGGTGAAAACCTTTCAAAGACACCAGAGGATGGGAAACTTGACACTCTTTTAGAGTATTATCAGGAAAGATCTTCCATTCTAATTGAAGCAACGTAGGCACTCAATATAGGTACTAAAGAAAAGCCTAAAGTTTTGCAATTGGCTGCATCTCTGACAGATGAAGAAGTACCTAGATTCACAAAAAATTTCAAAGATAATCAAATCAGTTTTGAATGGTCCTACGTAGATATGCCTGGATTGGATCTAGATCTCATCATGCATCATTTATCTATTACATCGGGGGAAAAGCCTGTAAAACAAAAACTCAGAAAAATGCATCCACATGTTGCATTGTTGGTTAAAGAGGAATTAAAGAAACTCTTAGACGTTGGATTCATTTGGTACATGGACTATGCAGAATGGATCTCCAATATCGTGCATGTTTCGAAGCCAAACGGAAGGATTAGAATTTGCACAGATTTCAGGGATTTGAATAAAGCATGTCCTAAAGATGACTTTCCCTTACCAAACATTGATATTATTGTGGATCTAACTGCTGGACATGCAATGTACTCATTGATGGATGGATTTTCAGGATACAACCAGATAAATATTGCACTAGAAGATTAGGATAAAACAACATTTACATGTCCTTGCGGCACCTATTGCTGGAACGTAATGCCATTTGGATTGAAAAATGCAGGAGCTACATACCAATGAGTAATGACAATAATTTTTCATGATATGATGCATACATTCATGGAGGATTATGTTGATGATCTTCTTGCCAAATCTAACACTAGAGAAGGACACATCGATATTTTATCTAAAATCTTCAAAAGAATGGAACAATTCAAAGTAAGACTTAATCCAAAGAAATGTGTCTTTGGAGTGAAATTTGGAAAGTTATTAGGATACATTGTGTCGGAAAAGGAATTGAAGTGGATCCAGCTAAGGTACAAGCAATTCTTGATATGCCACTACCAAGGAACATTAGTCAACTATGCTCTTTACAGGGATGGTTACAATCCATTCGAAGATTCATTACTCAACTGGAAGATAAAAGTTTACCATTTAGACATCTCTTGCGTAAGAATGTTCCATTCAAGTGGGAGTATAAATGCGAAGCAGCATTTGATCAGATAAAGCAGTATCTCATGAATCCACCAGTGTTGATTCCACCTGTACAGGGTGCACCTCTCATATTGTATATGCTGCCATGGAAGTGTCTTTAGGAGAGTTATTGGCACAAGAAGATAACTCAGGAAAAGAACAAGCCATTTATTACATCAACCAAACTCTAACAAGTCACGAGCTAAATTATACCTTCATTGAAAATGCTTGTTTAGTAGTGGTATTTACTTCTCAAAAATTATGACACTACAAGTTAACTCATATAGTAAAGCTTGTGGCTAAGATTGACCCACTCAAATATCTTCTAAGTAAGGAAACCTTAACTAGCAGGTTGGCTAAATGGGTTATGATCGTAAGTGAGTTTGATATTCATTATGTGGATCGAAAAGCTATAAAGGTAAAAGTAATTGCAGATCAATTAGCAGAAGCACCAATACTAGCAGAACACCCAATACATGTTGATTTTCCTAATACCGACGTGTTTGCAGTAAATGTCCAGCAGTCATGGTCACTCTACTTTGATGGTTCAGGAGCAGGAATTCTTTTTATTACACCTCAAGGACATATAATCCCAAAATCTTATCGGCTAATGTTTCCTTGCACAAACAACATAGCTAAGTATGAGGCATTGATAATCGACATAAGAATTGGAGTAGACTGGAAAATCGCAGAACTTCAAGTTTTTGGTGATTCACAACTTGTTATAAACCAAATTAATGACAAATATCACACTAAAGATGACAAGTTGATACCTTAAAAAAGAATGGTGGAAGATCTCAAGAAATACTTTGTTCATATCAAGTTCATACAGATTTCGCGCATTGATAATAAAGCAGCAGATGCTATGGCTACAATCACTTCTCTACTCCAGTTGACAAAGAATAAAAAATGGTACGATTTCCTAGTGGAACAATTGTTTTCTCCTGCCCATGAAAATCCTAAAACTCAAATCATTTTCCATCTGACGAGTTCTGACTCTTTCTTATATGGCCAAATTTACACTTACCTAAAAGATATTACTTTACCCTTAGGCTTGTCTAGGAATCAAAAATGAAATTTCATTCGTCAATCATCCCGTTACACCTTAATTGCTGACATCTTATACCGGCATGGTCTGGATGGTACCCTCCTTAGATGTCTTGAATGCGATGAATCAGAAAAGGCCTTATAAGAGGTCCATGGTGGAATTTGTGGGATGCATTCAAGTGGACTAACCTTAGCGAAGAAACTTGTAAGATTAGGGTACTACTGGCCAACCATGGAGAAAGAATCATTCACCTTTGTGAAGAAATGTGCAAAATGTCAAATTCATGGCAATCTCATTCATGCTCTTGCTCAAGAATTACAACCCTTCACCACAACATGGCCTTTTGCTCAGTGGGGATTGGATTTGGTTGGCAAGATACATCCATCATCTTCAAATGGACATAAATTTATCATTACGGCCACTGAGTATTTCACTAAGTGGATTGAATTTGTTCCTCTAACAACTGTTATAGGTAAAAAAATCTCTTCATTCATCTTAAATTATATCATTTGCAGATATGGCATTCCTAACTCCATTATCACAGATAATGGTAGACCCTTTAAAAATTAGGATGTTGATGAACTATGTGAAAGATTTCACATCCAGCACCGGTTATCTACACCTTATTATCCACAAGGGAATGGTCAAGCCGAAGCTTCAAACAAAACAATTCTAAAGATTTTGAAGAAAACAGTGAATAAAGCAGGTCGTGATTGGCATGTCCAATTGAATCCAGCATTATGGGCCTATAGAATGAGCATTCGTACACCGACAGGGGCTACTCCTTATGCATTGGTCTATGGAGTAGAGGCTATTTTACCACTAGAAGTTGAGATTCCTTCACTTCGAGTATCACTCAAAGGGCTAATCAATGATGAAGACTATAGAGTATCAAGGTTGCAAGAGATAGAATTGCTTGATGAACAGTGTCAAACTGCAGTTAATCACTTGAAGGGATATCAACAAATTATGTCCCGTAGCTACAATCATAGAGTCAAACCATGAAATTTTCAAGTGGGTGATTTGGTTCTCAGAGAAAACCCTCGAAATCAACAAGATCGGGAAAAGAAAGGCAAGTTCGAACCTAATTGGCTGGGTCTATTCGTTATCGCTGCAGCATACGGATCGGGGGTATATCAGTTGTCAACAGCATAAGGGGATCTATTCAAAGATTCAACCAACAACATTCATCTGAAAATGTTCTACACCTAAGAAAATATCAAAAACAATATAAAAAGTTCTAAAAAAAAATTAAAAAAATTTCCTTGATGAAAACCTGGCAAATAGGCATCTTGGTAATAGAAAAAAAATCATAAAATTAGGAAAAAGTACAATAAAAACAAATAGTGAAAACCTAGCAAATAGGCATTGTTTGTGATTTTATTTGGCTCTCTCATCTATTAGGATTCATTCTGCATATCCGTCTTTTTATTGGCATCACGCACACACCTCACCATCGCATTCGCATTGCATCATTTCCTTGGAATGAAAAGGATCTCATCATGGATTGATGATTTGAGGGTTATCATCGCAATAGCTGTGTCTAGCAAGAGTCAGAGTACAAGGTCACTAAGGGGCAGTTCGCTTCTTGAAGCTTTTCTAGCAGGTAGTTGGTAGCATGTGTCTAGAATCAGGATATCGGAAACAACAGTCGTGTCCAATTAAAATGAGCTTACATGACTATTTTGAAAGATAATTAAAACAAATTGGATGATCTTAATATGAATAAAATGAATGACAAACTTAAAAGCATAAGTTGCAAATTGTTGTTTTGATATTTGATGACATCATATCTTTGGAGTGGTTCAATGATGTATTGAACTAGAATCACAAGGAAGAAGTATGATTTTTCTTTTCTTGATGTTTGTAGGTTAATCATTAGTATGATGCAAATTGGTCATGGGACATGATCTAAAAAGTATCATTGATGACATTTCAGAATTTGCATAGGAAAATGATTAACTTTTGTCTATTTATGCAAGCAATACTCAGGTTGTCTTGGTTCAATTATACCTCGATGCTTGTATTAGCTTGCTACATCAAACATTATGAAAGAAGTACTTAGGTCATCATTGGTGCTAACATACCATTTGATGCTTGTACTAACTTTCAACATATCAAAAGGCTCAATGATGACAACTAAACACAGCAGGAAATGGCAACAAGGAGAATGGTTCATTATTTCATTTAGGATTTGCATATTTCATTATTAGGACTGCATTATTCATTTGCATTTCAAGGGCTTTTTAAATAGATTTTTGAGGGTTGGTCAAGAATAATGGCCACATTCTTGAATATCTTTTTTTAGACAATAGTGGAGTATGACTGGACATTTGTTACATCTCATTTTCATTATCATTCACATTCATTTCACATCATTTTCCATTATCCTTATCATTGCACTTGCATATTTACATCATCATTTCATTTCATTATCATCTCATTTTATTCATCATGATCATTATCCATTATTACATATCATATGCATGGTCGTTATTTTAATCATTCATTAATCATTCATTAACATATACATTTGCATATTTCACACACATTCATAAATAAAATTGCATCCATTTCATTCTTTACATATCATCACTTAGGTTATCATGTTCATTTACATCATATATCATAAGTCCATTACATAAGTGCATTTCCATTACATCATTATTATCATTCATATTACATCATAAATCATGTCACGTTCATATCATTCATTACATATTACATCATCATAGATCATATTCTCTCATTCCATCTAAAGCATTTACATCCCGCATCATACATTCATTACATACATCATGAAGAAAAAATCATTTATATCATATCATTATTGCATCATCATACACAACATAGCATATAAAAGTAAAAACATGCATCCATAACATGTGCATAAATCATCCATAACACATGCATAATCAAATCACCACTGCATCTCATAGATCTCATCAAAACAAATGTCCAAGAATACAAGGATATCAAATGTTTCAAAAAGATATATCGAATACAATGGCATAAATGTGTACAAAATGCTCATCACTGAGGGGCATCTAGCCGTGGAACATGACTGTTGCTGCCTCTGGAGGTAGTAGGTCTCAATGGATCTCTACTCCCAAAAGCTCTGATCTCTCATCTAACTGACTGACCCACACTCCTGGTCGCACTCCTCGAGTGACTACGTGAATGGGTCTGAGTCCGAGTACTTGACTGTGTAAATGATATCCACCACTCAGGTGGCACTGCCTCAAAATACCTCATCCTATAGTACTCGGCCTCTCGAACAGTCTCTAGCCCCTTTGCTACAACCTCTCCAATAGAAGCGCTCTCAACTGATCTCAGCAGTCTCTCGGCTACCCCCTCAGCCTGTATGCATCACTCTCTAAAGTTGTCTCTCTCGATTGCAAGCTGAGCTATCTGTGGGTCAGGAGGTAGTGGTTGTGTGATTTGTGCCTATAGCTGACTAATGGTCACCTATGCATGTGCTAATTGACTCAGAAGAGTTTGAACCTCAGCCTGCAAAGCATCCACCTATCCCTGTGATGGAGCCCTGATAGTAATCCATGGAGCTGAAGTATTGGGCTGACCCACCACTCTGGGTGTCCGTGGCCTCGTGCTGAAGGGAACATCAAAGAAAAATCTCTACCTCCCACCACCCCCATCATCTCCATTATCCCCATCACTATCTCCGGAGTCATCTGAATCTGTCTCCTCATCCTTCGACTCCTCCTCATCCACATCCATGGCCACCCCACCCATATTTGTGGCCTGCTCTACTGGTACCTGTCCCTATACCCCCGCCTATGCTGGTACCTATCCTTGACCCTATGGTTGCCCTGTTGCTGGATGTCCCTATGGCTGTTGTCAACTTGCCCGAATAACTGGACCTCCCATCAATGGGGCAGGCTCCTCTAGACTGGTAAACCTAGGAAAGGGATGTGTGTAGAAGTATGCAGCATAGTCATCTATCATCCCTGCATCTGTGACCTCTGGCCGTATAGTCCAATCCTCCGGCTGTAACTCAAAATACTCTTCTTTGGCTGCCTCAATGGTCAAAACAGGACCCCACTCTGGTATATCCTCCCAACGCTTGGCATAGTGTGCTACCCCCTATGGCATCATCTGTACCCATCAAAACTGCCTCAGAACCCTCTGAAACATAAATCTCTCAATGATAAATGGGGTGCATCCAATCAAGTATCTGGACCTCGTCACATACGGTAGCTCTATGTCATCTGCATGCCATGGATCACAATCTACATATGGTCTCCAGATAACCGTATCCAAATCATCTAATATGCGCCGCCAATACTCCAACTTGCCCAGCCTGGGCTGGACAAGAGGCCCAGTGTATGCATAGACATATGGGAACCCCAGGGGATGATCCCTCTGAACAATGGGATGCATGATGGTAAAATGCTCCCATGCAAAAATCTGAAGAAGAGTGACTCCACAAGAGAGACTCTTCCCATCTATGTATACGACCTGATGAAGATCGTGGTACAGATAGGCAAGCATGCATGAGCCCCATGCATATCTAGTCCCGTGGAGAAGCATATCCTCCAAAATCCTCCCCCAACCAACTGATAGTCCCTTTGCCCTATGATCAAGACAAAGGAAACCATCGATCATACCTGTTAGAACTAACGATAGTGGGGCATATTCTGATATCATATCCTTCCAGGCAATCTCATACCCATTGGCATGGGGATCCTAGAAAACTCGCCTCAGAGCATCGGTCCCTCTAATCTCCTTGTGATCATAGATCACAAGCTCTCCAACCACAAGGATACCTAGAATCCTATAAACATCCTCAGGAGTCACCGTGATCTCTCCTATCGGCAAGTGAAACGTGTTATGCTCACTATGCCATCTCTTAGCCAATGCAGTCAATAGTGCCATGTTGACCCGATATTGTGGCATCGCCAGCAACGGACCTAATCCACACTGATGAATGATCCCTAAATCATCTTGGGACAGCAATGGAATCATCTCCCACATCCAAGGGAATTTCTCCCTAAACTAGAAGAGGTTAAATTCCTCCTTTACAATCATACCAAACACATCAAGATTCAATCAATCAGCAAGGATTATCAAAAGTAAACATCAAGCAAATCATGTCAAATCAACTGAATCATATCAAAATCATCAATCTATCCATCTCTTTGTTTTTTTTCTTATCACAAGGAAAGCATATCTATCAAGCCTTTCAATCAGGAAAGCAAATCTATCAAGCCTTTCAATCAAGAAAGCAAATTTATCAGTCTTTCGATCAGGAAAGCAAATCAATCATCTCTACTATTTGTTTTCAAGCACCAAGACAAATTTATCATATCTCATCTTGATGTTTTCAAAAGCATAAAATCAGTTGTCTAATTTAGCAACAATCATCAAACACATGTCAATTTTTCTTCAAAAGTTAAAATTCAACAAAAATCCCTGTATGCGCTAAAACAGGTCATCAATACACTAAATCATGTATGCGCGACTGTTTTCAACCTATGCGCGAGTTTGTATGTGCTAACCTATTTCATCGATGCGCTAAAGTTTGGCTCGTATGCGCTAAACTAAATTTTCTATGCGTTAAAATAGAAAATTAAAAATCAAAAATTACGAAAAGCCATCAATAATTTAATTCAAAATTCAAAAAAGAGGATTGGATTCACTCACCAAAGGTCCATATGCTGCTGGTTTCTGATATCAGTGGGCTCGCTCAAATCGGTGGCACTCATAATGGATTGACATTGCTAATATCTCTCTCAGAGCTCCAAAATTCTCAAAGGTTACTGTTCAAATGAAAGTGACTTCTCACCTTTTTCACCTTTTAAAGGGGTAAAAATGACATTTTTACTATGCAAAGTGCTATTTCGAGAGATAAATCACCAAATTTTCTCCGAAATCATCTGAAAATATTCCAAATCAACCTCATAACCATTCTCATCACGTGATTTATCTCTCGAGGGCGCATATAGCATCATCAGTTAAATTTTTCAAAATCAGGGGCAAATTCTTTGAAGCAATGCGTAAAACAAATCACTTCAAAGAGGGAAAAAATGTACACATCTAAAAATGGTCAAGGTTAACCAAACCTGTTAATTAATTAAATATGAATTATTTAATTAATATTCTTAAGTCATCTACATATAAATAAATTTAATTATTTATTTATATTGTTCATTTTCCAATTCTTCTAGTTTAATTAAATAAATAAAGTTTATTTAATTAATTGCTACCTTCCTCTTAATTAATTAAATAGATTTTTACAATTTATTTATATTAATTATCACAAGTTTAAATTCTAAATTAAAATGATATTCTTCATTTCACATTTAATTAAATATTTTCAATATTTAATTAAAACACTTTCTGAAATTCTTCACTCTTCTCAATAATTCAATATTTTCAATATTTAATTAAAAGCTTTTTCTCTTCTCAATAATTAAATATTTTCAATATTTAATTAAAATCTTTTTCTCTTCTCACATAATTAAATATTTTCAATATTTAATTAAAAGCTTTTTCTCTTCTCCATAATTAATAATTTTCAAAAATTTAATTATGAGGCTTTTCATTTCCCATACATATTTAAATATTTATTTATTCAAATTATGAAGACATCTTTCATTTTGTCTCTTCATTTTCCATCTGTCTTTAAAACTTCCATCTTCTTTTCGAATTCTCGATCTCTCACCATTCATTTCAACAGGTTTAAACTCAACCGTTGATCTTGGCCAATTGAATTTCAGCCTTCAAAAATCTATAAATACAACCCTCTTGTGGGTTGGAAAGGACCTCGAATTCTAGATTTTCATACGTAGTTATTATAGTCGTATTTTAGTGTTATCAAGCATTTCTAGCATTTCAATTTCATAGCTTAAGGCATATTAGCAATGCATATGCATTTTTATTAATCTCATTCTCTCAAGCTGTCATTCTACAAGCTGCTATTTAAAACAACTGAGAGCCAGCATCTTGAAACAAATTCTTGGAGATAGAGGACAATGGGACGAATTTGAAGGAGCTGCTTGTGTTTAGAGTTTGCATTTTGCTTTCTTTAATTTAGTTTCTTTAATCTAATATTTCATTGGTGTATTAGTTTATATTCATTTTGATTTGCACATTCTAACGTACATAGCTATAAACCTCTTTCCATCTGCAATAGAAAACACTATCTCATGTTTAGATTCTTCTACAGAGCTTTACAATCCAACCTCATATCCCACTCCTATAAGATCTTTAGAATTATTTTGTCTGCTCAACATCCCATTCAATATATTAGTACTATGATCAAATTTCTGAATTTTACATGATTGAACCTTGACACTTTCAAGATCTTTTCTTAATGCAACTACTTATCCTTCAAATTTTAGACATTCAATATTTTTAACCTCCAAATCAAACATTACCACATCTGCTATCCTCTTACACTCTTCAATTTTAATTTTTTGACTTATAATCATGTCGTCTTTAAGAGTTAGTTATTTTAACAGGGAATCATTATCTGAACATTTCTTTAATGAAGTAATCTCATTTTCTATTTTATTGTACACTTCATCCCTATCTTTTAACTTGACTTCTAGTTCCTCTTGAGTCCTTTTTCTATCAACCATTTGAGCTTTTATAAATTCAATAATATTTTCAGATTTATCATAGTTTAGGTTTAATGCTTGATTAGTATCAATACTCTTTTGAAATTGTACCTTAAGTTCTTGATTTTCTTGTTTAAGCCTTTTAAGTTCATCTAAGGTAACAAGCATTTCTCCTTCCAAATCAACCTCATACTCATCACCTTCATATTCTTGTTCAAAGTCACTTACTAAGTGATCTTCTTCTTCTCCAATAACATGATTACATTTAGTATCAACTAGCAGGGGTATTTCTTGAGACAAAACTTCACTAGACTTAACAAATGCTAGTTTATCAACTTTTTGCTTGACTCTAGGGGATTTATTTTGACCTTTGATTCTTTTGCACTTGGCCATAATGAATACTCCACGACCAAGAAACCCTAAGTTGGTTAGGCCTATGTATGGGTATGGCTCTGATACCAATTGTTGGAGTATGGACAGACACTAAGAGAGGGGGGTGAGTCAGTGTCTAAACCTTTTTAAACTTTGACCAAGAATTTTAATTCTAATATCCTTTCTATTGATAACAGAGCAGAGTAATCACTTTGAGAGCATTTATGAAAAGGGGTAAATAAAGATATGACAACATTAACTTAGTCCATTAGATAACTCATGCCAATATGATTTGAGTCAGATATCTTGCACTTGCAAAAATAATTGTGATTGACATTGTTTAACAATCAAAGCATGATGACAATACAGGTGCAACACATAAAACTGTGTGAATGAAGACCGACATTATTAAATCACTTCTTAACCAACTGAATTCAATGCAACTTTATAAGAAACTGCAACAACTGTGCAACAAAATGACACAAGATAGGTATTGAGACAACAAAAACCTTTATCACAATAGAACAAATCTTGAGCTATGAATGTAATGAATACTTTTATGCTTTCTTTTGAATCAGAATTTTCAACAATGATAGAATATTTTTGCAAGACATTTAGATATAAACATTTGCAGAGATGAAAGAACTAACATTCAACAATGTTCAAACTGATAAGAACATTCACTCAAAAAATCATCACAGTCTTAAATCATTATCACATCATAACAATGAGACCATAAGACAAAGAATTTGTCGAGTGGAAAACCCTCCTAGGGTAGAAAAACCACTCCTAAACTGCCTCACTAGCTTAACTTCAACAACCACTACTTACAATTCCTTACAGGAAAACTTCAAAGCACCCACTCTAGGAGAACCAACCCCTTATACATTTAGGAAAACCCATTCCGAGGAGCATCAACCCATTCTACAAAATCATAACAATAATAATATATCAGAGGATTTCTCTGTTTCATTTTAGCTCACATATTCCTCTCTTTCTAATTTGTTTAATATCTTTAAGATTCAACTTGAATCAACAAAATACCAGACACATTTTCAAGGTTTCATTACAGAGATTTTTCATTCTAACTCTTCTCAAAAATTTCTCACGCACCCACAGTGATTAATCACTGTATTTATATCTTTTACAAAATACGCAAATTTTGTTTAGAACCTTCACTAAAGGTTTCAGATAAGATAGAATCCCATGTCTGTTATGTTCCAAGAATATTGAAAACAATAAAGTATGCACCAATCATTCTCATATGTCTTTTTCGAAGTTCTTTTTATCCAAAATAATAATTTTAGAATACCCATGATGGGAAAATAAATGTAACCAAATTCATAGCATGCCAATGCTATCAGAGATACACAAGAACCCATCTATCCCTTTTCTAAATCAAGCAAAGAACCAGTGACTTGCCCATTTAAAAATCTCTTCTAGTTGAGGAAAGAATACCTAATAATGAAGAGTGAAACCGAAGAACAAGAGAGCATGATAAAATGTTTAGTAGTATCTACTAACCCAACAAAGTAACACCTTCGAATCTCCTTCTAGATTTGAGCTTTCAACCAATGAAAAGCATCAAACTGAGCAACCATACCTTTCATTCTAAACACAGAGATTGCATTCTGTCAAAACCATTTCAACTAGCAGAACCAATGAAAAATTAGCAGTTACATTGACTCCATGGTGGCGGTTAGGGTTCTGAACCCTTGAAATGAGAAAACCAAAAAGAACTTTCCCTAGCTTCCTTTCATTCCAAGGCTTTTGATTCCTTTCTGAAATGAAATGAACTTTGAAGTCTGAAAGACTTAAGTCATAAGTAATAAAAACATCATATTGAATACAAATCCGTTGTCAAAGAGCTTTGGAGGCTGACACAATAATGACTTTGATTATTGCTTCTAATGTGTCGACACAACATTATCACATGAAACACTAATTCATGTCTACAATTTCTTAAAATGTCGACAATGACAATTAGAAAAGAAGGTTGTCGATGCATATTTCAATATGAATTTAATCAAAGTCATTTACCATTTCAATAAAGCCTGTTACCAATGCAAGATAGCCTTTTAAAAATAATGCCAAAATCAACATTACCCTTTTGTCATAAACATTACCTTTCTGATGTCTATTATCACAACTTCCATACTAATGACACACGTAACCAATGTGACTTTTTCATAATGCCTTTGAGCCACAAAGTGACTTTTACCAAGTCACATGAATTTAAACATATGATATAACAATGATGCAAAAAGAATAACTATGAACTTTTTAGAACTGTGTGAGTCAATAACCATAATACCTGAAACCTTTGACAAGGAAATTGCTAGCAATGCACTATATAATCAATGAGCCAATTTTGTGAAAACACACTAAGTACTAATGGTGAAGACACAAGAGCAAACTAACTCCTCATAAGTATTTGTAAGATAGTATGTTATGCTGAAACACTTTTTCTGTAAGAACCAAATTGAATATACTACAACCTGATAAATATCAATGAAGCCAAGATCAACCTGAAAGAATGATCATCTGAAACAATATACTTGCTAAATATACCTGAACCTAAAACTGAATTAGCAACACCATGATCATCCTGAATAACCTGTACCTGTCATGATATCAAAGTCACATATTTGAAGTTGATGCATGTCCTGTTCACAATGAACACCATCTGAATAGCCTGTACCATGCCTTATCAATATTGTCAGTCCACTATATTCATAACCATCTGCAAATGAATATCATGCAGAACTAGAAACATGATCATTCTGAATGGGAACAAGCATGAAGATCTTGTAAATGAACCAAACTGAATACCAATCCAACCATGTAAACTCTGAAGCATGCTAGACAAAAATAATTCAATAATGTGCATCAATAATTCAATGCAAGTATATGAGGATATGTCAACCAATCCAAGATACCATCAACCTGAACCTATACTATAAATACCATAGCACCATTTGTGTCATTTTCATCAAGGACAAATAACTGAGGGGTGAGAACAATAGTTGGTAGTATGAAAAATCAAGAAATTTACATTATCAATTGCTAAGGAGTGTTTGTATGACTATTTTATGCTTGCAATATCATGATTGCATCTATTAAGTACAATAGTGGTGGTCTAGAAGTCTGTTATAATATGTTTCTATTTTGGATATTTTTTGGGTAGAGCGATTTCTTTGGTAATACAATTATGGTCAACATTTCTTTCAAAAATGTATTTTTTCTTTGGGTTTTGGAAGGAGAGTATTTCTACACATGTTCTATCACAATTTTTAGTTTCCAGAGAATATGTTTAACATGCAAAAATATTGAAGTGACAAAAGGTTCTTTGTATCTATTTGTCAGCAATTGAAGTTCAATGTTTTGTGGTAATAGCTAGTTGTGTGTACAATTCAAATCTTGTGTGTGGTGTTAAGTTAGGACCTGCTTAAGGTTCCTATGGTAGCACACATTGTCATGTTCTTTTTGCGACAAGAAAAAAATAATTTTGAATCGACCTATTACATATTTCATGTATTTTGAATTTAGGTCCACCTTATGTCATCTATGCTATTTGTGAATCCCTGGCCAACATAAAAGTATTAATGTAATTTCATGCATATATTTCAACCGTTTAGATGTATTGTAATGTATCTGAGTGTGACTGCATGAACTAGAATTACACATGTGTGAAGAAGAGTTGGTCAATGGTACAAATTGAAGATAAGGTAGTGAAGATAAGAGGAAGAATTGCATTTTAGTGTGTGTGCCAGTATCATAAGAACATATGCAATGAAGAAGAGTGTCAACTATGACTCTGGCACGTATTGAGTTACTTTGAAGAACCACAAGCTTTATCATTGTGTTTCATTAGGACTTGTGTTCTACCTATTGTACTGTTCCAATTGAGGATTAGTGTCTTTAGTAGGTTGGTGGCTAAAAGAACAATAGGGGATTGTTGTCTCCAATAGGTTGGTGCCTACTTTAGTGTGTTAAATTCACTTGTACATTTTTGCATTGTGAGGTTGGATTTGGGTAGTAGATCCAAGCATCTATTCTCACCATGGTTTTTCCCATCTTGGGTTTTCCACATATATCTGGTGTTCACTTGTGCAAATGTGTGTGCTTATGTTGTTACTTGATCATCAGTTTTCTATTTTGGTTCAAATTTCATTTCTAATAGGTGCATTTGAGTTAAGAAGTTTAAATAGATTTGACCTACTGATTCACCTTGGGCCTCTTAGTGGATTGTGTGCCCTTCAGTTTGTATGCATGCTTGTATGTATGTATGTACATTTCAAAAACCAAATATCCATTTCCATGAAAATGATATCCAATTTATCTTTGTATTTCCAAACTAATTTTGAGTCTTAAAAACTCAATTATTGATTTAAAATTTTAGCTATTACCAAGATGTCATTTTTCCCATTATCAACTTTTGGCCCATCATTAGCTATCATTTACTTGTGCTTTATCAAAACTTAATGAAATGTTGGTTATCATTATATTATAGCATCCAAATTCAAGTAAACAAAATCCTTGTAGGAGTAATTTGTATCTTACAATCCTAATATATAATCCAAATCATTGATGGTAGTCTCCAACCTTGACAAAAAAATTCCCTTTCAAGAGAAGAAAACATTCCTCAAATTGATATGTCAAAAG
Organism: Sequoiadendron giganteum; assembly: GCA_007115665.2. Taxonomy (NCBI): domain Eukaryota; kingdom Viridiplantae; phylum Streptophyta; class Pinopsida; order Cupressales; family Cupressaceae; genus Sequoiadendron; species Sequoiadendron giganteum. Next base: position 187,996,766 of record CM021104.1, on the reverse strand, counting down.
ATACATTATAATTTAACCCTAACTACTGAAATGTTTATTTTCTTTCTTTTATTTATTTAAAAAGCGTCAATATAAAGTAGCATAGTATAATATTTCCCACAAATGAACCCTTCTTCATATATAGGTTCCTATATGTTCCTTCAATATGTGGATTTTTATCATGACCTCCTACACATAGATGTGAAGAAAATTTTTATTAACAAGATTAAACACATCTAGTGGAGAGTGATGCAATAGAACAAATCAAATACATACACCAAGATGCAAGGGAATAGCCATAATCATATTCTAGATGTTTTATGTAAAATGAAAACTATTTGAGATTTTAGTATTATGACCATAGAAGGTTGTGTCTCATCAAAGAGATGTGACAAATATTTGTCCTAGAAAATATAATGAATATAAATACATCTATAATAATAGTGAGAGTAGAAATGATAGAGGAAAGTGATGAGAAATAATATAATTTATCAATTGAAGCCAAAATCCAAATTAGAATAAATGATGTGCAATTAGAGGATCTCCAACAAGGGAAAAATATGCATTATTAAATTTGGTGTATTGATTGAAATAGGGGTAATTTAGAAATATATGTTTCAAGATTTTTGATAAGCTAAATATCCATTGGCTTCTTAAGGAGATCCTAGCTAGTTAGATGGAATATATGAGAAAAATAAATGTAAGGAATTATGCATATTATTGGTCTATTTGAACTTGTAAGTTTACCATGTATAATTTTATACTCTAGCAAACATCAATGTGTGTGGTGTAGGATCTATGAAATTGAATAAAAAATTACAAAATAATGTATAACATTGGAGGAGATAACTAGAGGTGTATAAATAAACATATTTTTATTCAAACAATAGTTGCACATAACAAAAATATATTTAAATAGACAAATATGCATTAGATTAAAAATGTAAAAATGATCCCTACCACCTCTAAGCATGAAGGTTAAAATAAACTACATAGGAGGTTGGAACTAACATTAGAAAGGGGATGAAATATGTAAGAATCAAAACAAGATTATAACTAGCATGGAACTTATAACAACAACAACAAAAAGAATTGGATAAAAATCAAGTTTTCAAGGATCGATACCACTAATATTTTTTGGCACATGTGTTTAGTAAGGAAACACAATGACAACATAACATATTTATTTATCATGGGTTTCCTACTCTACACATCAAAAGTTGTTACCTAAACAACATAAAATTGAATATTTTCTATTAGATTACTCAAGGTTAGAGATGATAGAGAAACACACACACACACATCAAATACAATTTAGGGATTAATGATAAGATAAGTATATGGTGAAGAATTTAAATGAAATTAATAAATTAGAGATGAAATACCAAGTATTGCTACTATATTTGAGAAATTTCTATATCAATCCTACTCGTCAAAGGAAGATAATATTGGAATCTACTAGATGTTGTAATCTATCAAAAAGGAGGATGTGTAAGGCATATCATTCAATGGTGCAAAAAATGAGGCATAAATAAAAGTTGAGGGAATAGTTGGGCATAAGAAGGATGTTTCACACAATATGGTAAAGCTAGTATAATTGTTAAAATTACATTAGTTGAATAAGGATGAAAAGGAAAAAGAGTTGGTTTTGTATGTTGACCAATAAGAACTACACTTGTTCTAGTTATTAATATAGAAATTATCTCATTATGGACATAAAATGATAGCCTTTTTGTCTCTATAATAAATATTTTATTGAGGGTGAATTAGAAGCCAAGGAAGAACAAAATCCAAGGCATCTTAGTAATTATAAATTGAGTGGATTATGATAATATGAATGTCAATACAATAATAGATAACTTATCAATTTAGACTAGACATATTAAATATTAAAAGCATATTTATATGTATGTTACCTTGCATAAAGAGCTCTTAAAATTACCACCAAGATATAATTGATAGAAAATGGAAGTGTTTAAATAATGTACATTAATACCATTGAAAATCTATCAAAATCGTATCATCCCATATTTAGAGACGAGCATACCATTGAGAAAGGAGTAATGAAATCCATACATGATCCAAATGTAACCTATTTCATCAAGCTAGAAGATGCAATAGAACCTATGTAACCTATTTCATCAAGCTAGAAGATGCAATATAACCTATGTAACCTATTTCATCAAGCTAGAAGATGCAATAGAACCTATGTAACCTATTTCATCAAGTTAGAAGATGAAATATAACCTATGCATCTTTAGTGTTTTGGTAGACAAGTCATAGGGAAATTAGGGCAAAAATATATTGTTACAAACTTAGACATATTTCATCAAGCTAGAAGATGAAATAGAACCTATGCAACTTTAATGTTTTGGTAGACAAGTCATAGGGAAATTAGGTAAGAAATATATTGTTAGAGACAAAGACATTTGAGGCTAGCATTATAGCAAAAGTTGCTTCTCTTACTAAATTGGAAATTAAAAATATCCACAATTTGAAAGATTGAGAAGACTTTCAAATTCGATAGATGTAAAACTCTTCCATGGAGGACAACTAATATGCTTTTTTGACTGACCTTGGATGCAAGGAGAAAAAAAGTGAGAAAAATGAGGATAGTAAAAAAGAGAGAGAATATATCTTTAATTCTTTTACTTGAGGGGTAGATCACTTGTTGTACTAGATTGAAGATCTTTTGTAAGAGGAGGATATCCAATTGGACCTAAATACCTAAAAATAGATTCAAATTTTTTTATCATCTAATATCTTCTAGTTCTACATAATATTTTCAAAATCTGAAATATAATTGTATCTAATAACTATTACATCATGATTACGATCGTAAATTTTATATAATAATTACAATTAAAAATTATTTATATAGTTAAATCTTCAACTTCCTTACAATATATTTATGTATCAATGTACCTACTGGCCAACATGCCATCAATTTATGCTCTTCCATAATTTAAACTGTCCATTCACTCATTATCAATAACTTACTTGTACCATTAAAAAGCTGCAGAAGTATGGTATATTATATCTTTCCAAAGTGAGCATGCATCATTTCTGAGGACAAATAGTCTTTCTAACTGATGAATTCAGCTCATTGAATCCCATTTTCTTTTTATGGTATTGTCATGGCCAATAAAAGGAAATGTGAAGTAAGAAGATACGGTGCTTTGTATTTGTTCTTTCCTGACCTTTCTCTTCATATTTCTGTGTTTTGGCCAATACTTTTTTCCTGCAAATTGATTAAAGGAGCTTTGCCAATTAAATGAAAACTTGCCTTTAATGTGTAGGTAACCAACCGTCCATCTAATCGTCTAACAGAAATGTAACTCATATTGATCACATCAGCACGGCTACATGCAACCACAATTAATTTTGCTATTTATATTTGGATGTGAATTTAAAGCTCTTAGGATTTGTTCACACTTATATTAAAAGCTATTTTTTTTAAAACTAGACCGAAATTTGTAGTTCTAATAAAAATATGGGAATTGTTCTTTATATTTATTTTTTCCATCTTAATGATTTTTTTGTTGTGATTGTATGAGGGAATACTACTTCGACCGTTTCAGTTCGGATTTGGCTAATATTCTAGCCAGAAGACAGTTTAAAAATAAGTTTTCTTAAAAATGGTGTAATCTTATCAAAATTTTCAAGCTGTAATTTTATTTAGTTTTTCTGTATTGAATGTCTTTTAAATGTTTGATTTTTTTTGCATTTTATATTATTTTGTGTTAAAAATTGTATTATACATATTCAAAAAAAGGGTAATGGAAAAATCTTACTCTAAAGTTTAAAGGTAAGTCTTAAATGATAAGTTTAAATAGAAAAACAAGAAAAAAGACTACACGATAAGAGCTAAAACGCTAGGAGGTGAATGAGGATCACAGTCATTTGGCTTTCCCTAGACATTAGAGATATTCTAACTATTAGGAACTAGCTCCTAACTAGTAATCACATTGTCTTCAATTTGTTTTTTAGCAAGAGATTGAGTGTCACATGTAGGAGAAATGACAAAATTTATTTAAGGAAATTTTCCATTATTTAACCATCTAGAGGCATCTTGGTCACGAGATTCAAAAGAGGTTGAAGGTGGTTAGGATAATTGAGATCAACCATGAGAAAAACTATCCCTAGGTCTTCTTCAAGCGAGTTGGGAACTTGCAATTGAGACTCATGTCTACCACAAGCATTCTAACTACATCTATATTGATGTCAACAAGGAGAGGAGTGACCTTTGATGGAGGGTGGGGTTAGTGGAATTTTGGCCAATGTACATAATGCATTACTCCAATGATTTGAAAGAATTTGAAATTGGGCCACTTCAAGTAAAGCTCTATTCTAAATCTATAAGAGAATATTGAATAAAATCATAGCCTTAGCATGAGAGAAGTATATCTCAATAGAACAACTAGAGAGTAAAGTAAGGAATTTTGTATTTCAAAATGCTAAAATGAGTTTACACCTTGAAAATATGTGAAATTTTGAGTAAACATGGCCAAAATTTATGGCCAATCTCTCAAAATATTTAAATGCTATAAAAAAGGATTAGACTTAAAAGGCCTTTAAAATTTATGAATCCATTTCCAAGTAGCCTAACCTTTGTAGAAAAATTAAAACAGGTATTTAAGGCCCTCTTGTTGTCCACAAAATGGACAATGAGGATTATCAACACCCAACTAAGTTAACCTAGTGTTAATAGGGAGAAATTGATAGAGAAGACACTAAGTAAAGTGGGCAAGCTTTGACTTAAGGATTGCGAAAAAACTAGTTTGAAACCCACATTGCCAAGTGTATAGAGAAGACTAATAAAATCATCTTTAAATAATATTTGAAACCATTTGCAAATGTGGTAAAAGCCAAGAATATACATTGCATGGTTTGTAATTTTAAAATAACATATATGGATACCATTTCTAATTTTTTCACCAAAATTTAAAACTTTTCACTTGATCATATGAGGAACATAATCAATAATGATCTAAAATGACTAAAAATCTTGATTAAAAAGAATGCACTTCAATTTGGCCTCTAGCCAAGAAATAAAATTCCTAGTAGTCTTAGAAAAGAGGTCAAAAAGGATCTTGATACCTTTGTGAAAGAGTTTCAAATAAGGAGCCAAAGGAGTCCCAATAAGGGTTTGATCCTAGTAAAATAATAAGAGAGAACCAAAATATTTTCTTATAGAAATAATATAAGATCATAAACTTTAAAACCTCTTAGTTTTTATATAATGTAATTACAATGAGAAGCATGAGTGGAAGTGAGTGCTAGGGTTTTGAATCTTCTATGAGTGAGAATAGTTCAAAAGATGGTGATGTTGAAGATGAAAATGATGATGAAGCAAATGAGGGATAACATGATTTTTGGGGTGTGGAAAGGGAAGGGGACAATTTTGTTGCAAGATGGTGTTTCCCTCGGTCTTCCTTGTCCAACACGGTGCTTTGGTTTGTGACATGGATTAATTGCCTCCTATGGATCTTACATAAATCGGGCAGTTGTATCAGGCATTGACAGGTTCATCTTTTAGTGCAACGACAACCACCAATGTAAATATTTGTATAAGAGCCTACGCCATAGGTTCAAACCCCTCGCTTGTGCTAGGGGGGGATTGTTGCAAGATGGTGTGTCCCTTGGTCTTCCTTGGCCAACACGTCACTTGGGTTTGTGACATGGATTAACCGCCTTATGTGGATCTTACATAAATTTGGCGGTTGTATCGAGCATTGGCAAGTCGATCTTTTGGTGCAATGACAACCACTAATGTAACAAAGTTTCTTCTAGATATTCTTCTCAAGGCTAGATTGAAGGAAAATTTCCCTACCATCTCTTTTATTAAATATCATGTTCTTATGGATCTTATTGTATTCAAAGGGTTGCTTTGAGTTAAGCTAAAAAATGGGTTTTCTCTCCTAGGTACCTACTCTTTCTTTCAAGGATCCTATCCAAGATGGATTTTTAAATGAAGGGGTTGTGATTAGTGAGGCCCTATATCCAATGGAGTTCTAATACATGTGGGATTGATGTATTTTGGTACTAGGAAGGGAAATTCCTCTATTGAGGCACCTTGTGTTACTATTGGGTCCTTTGGTCCCCCTTCATTCCTTTTTTGTATCAATATTCTAGTTTTGGAGTGGCATTTGTGAAGGATTTTTCCAAGCCTTTGTCTAAAGTCCATTGCTTGAGGTTCCTTTTACTAAAACTATTCTCAATGGTTTTTCCACAATAACTATGGCTCCTACTATTTATTTGGTGCCTAGTGGTACTTTCACATAGTTCTCATTAATGATTTCTTATGCCCTAGTTGGCTGACCCTTTGATTGTATGGGGAATGCTCTCATAGGGAGGTTATCAAGATTGGATCCAAATATTGATGATGTTCATAGTTGTGCTTCATAAAGATGGTGTTCTTTTGGTCAGTTTTGAGTGTCTCTAATACATAATGATTTCTTCATTTTCTCCTTATAATCCCTTGAGGAGAGAAAGTGTACCTTGCAAGGTGGACCTTGGTTCTTTGGAAAATATATCATTAACTTAAGAACATATACTACTAGATTCAATGCATCCAAGGAAAAATCTAATTGGGTCTCTATTTAAGTGAGGCTCTTAGGGCTCCTTTTGGAATATTGGGATGAAGAGCTCATAAGAGGTATTGCTAATTCTCTTCGTTCTTTTTTACTTGTTGAAAGGTCACAAAATCCATGAAATTCTTGGTTTTTTCTATATTTTTTGTTTTTGTTGATATTTATAAGATGTTACCAAATATTATTAAGTTACACTTCATGTTGCGTGTATGGGAGAAAAAGATCATTATGATTCATCTTCAATGGTTTTCTTTCATTTCCATAGAGCTAGGAATTTTCCCCATTCATGTCAAGATGTCAAGGATAAGATCCATATTCAATCCAAAAGGATATTTATTTCTTTTGATGATAGGAACTCAAAGGCTTGTTTTGAAGGAAACAATTTGGGCTCTACAGTTACAAACCCAATGGGAAAAACTAAGGAGCCTTCCCTAATGAGAAATACAAACCTATTGTTTTGTTCCCTTTGGTTCTTCATTCTTCATTAATTTGGTAAGGATTTGGATCTAGTTGTTGTGGATTTTGTTGGGTAATTGAGGGCACCCCCATCTAAGGATAAACGTAAAATAGATGTGTTTAATTTGGTTGAGATTATTTCTTCAAAGAATTAAATGACAACCTAATCAAGCCATACTTTTATTTAAAACTCTTCTGATAGTTTTTGTTTCAAAATTCCTTAATTGTGTTGGTTGTGTCTATTTTTTATTGGTGATGATTATATCTTTTATTTAGTGTTGTTTTTTAGTTTTTTGAGGAATTTCTTGTCTTAAGTAGTGTTTCTTTGTGGTTCCTTATTTTGTATTATTGTAGCCTTTTTTGATGTACAAGGTTTTTGAGCCCTTTCAAAACCTCTCTAGTTTATAGCTCTAGTCAAAAGCGCTTTCCTTAATAAAAAATATAGTGTAAAGGTGAAAATTGTAATTTTATTTGATGATCTAATTAATGTTTTGTACATGATTTTTATTAATTTAGTGCTCCTACTAACTTCTTCATATTTACATTTGAAAAAAAAAAAAATCCCTATATAGAACATTTCCAGATCTCATAATATTGTTTCCATTTTTTGGTTCATGACCATAGTATCATCTTATATGAGTTAAATTTAGCCCCAAGATAAGTCATTCTATAGGAGCCATTATGTGTATAAAATGATATTACCCTCATTTCATCATATAAATTGACCCCTCGTCACTATGAATCACTTAGCATAATCAACCTTCCTAAATAGAATCACTCTTATCCTTATCATCCATATAAGTTCACATTAGGTTCACAAAAATATATCATATGCAAAAAGAATAGAAAATCATCAAAATAAAACTAATTAAATTCTCAAATTCTACACATGCAAACCTCATATTGAGAAAAATTTGAAGCTTTTTTCATTTTGGAATGTGTCTGCTCAATTCGCCAACATAACATAACATAATATGAATATCGAACTAATATGCTATGTGAGTTTTCATGAGTCTAATCTTACACTTGTGCATTCTTTTTTGAGGTGGTCCTATGGATCAATTTTCTATAAGATCCTTGTATCATGAATAAGACATCACGATTGCATCCGAGGAGGTTGAGAGATGAATTTTGACATATGATTTTGTATGTTGTTCTCACTATGAAATCTAATAGTTTTTTTAGGGCCTCTAAATTTCTTTAGTACAAAAAGTCTATATGAAAATATGAAATCTATATGGTTATACTATTTGGTCTATTTTTTTTATGCATACATATTTTTATTTTGCAAGTAGACATATACACATAGATTTATAGTGCATATATAGAGGTTATGAGGTTTACATATTATACTCAAGAGGTATAAACATCAAATCATGTAGGTATACATAAAAATATGTTGTATACTTAAATATTATAGTATATACATGGAATTCCAAGGAGATATACACAAGCCATAGTTTATAATATATATATATAATTCTATTATAATATATATTTATTATGTATATTATCTATGTCACACATATTCACTACATATATCCTATTTGTATAGAATATATTGGGTCCATGTATACCTCATACAATGTATATTCACTACATGTACTACAAAATATTTCTACCCCTCATGTCGTACCTATTGGAGTAAATATTTCATCACCTTAAAAATTACTTATTACATACCTTTTTACTTTAATTACTTAAGCTAAGCTTATGAGTTACTTTTTTATATTAAATTGAGCTATATTTAGCACATGTTATGTCATTACATTAGATGGTGATAGTTGTCTCAATCTAATCAAACCCTCATCTAGGTTTTAATTTTTTTCTTTTATAAGCATTCACTTTTCATTTAATCATTCATTCAAGTTATTGCATGAATACAATTTCTCAAGTTTTTGAGCACATCATCTTTCTTAGATCTCTCTTTTGTGATAGAATAATTGCTTGTAGGTGATTTCTTGCAATTATGGGGTTCAATCATCAACTCCAACATGGTATCAAAGCTCCAAATCTATAACATCCTTTTTAAAATTTGAGGGATTTGGACTTGAGAAAATTTTAGGTTCATCTTGGAGAAAAATAGACCTCACTATTGCATTTAGAGTGGCCAAAAACCTAAAGATCAATTATTGTTTCACGAAAATAAGAGAATTTGAAATATGGGGCTTTTTGCAAGGCACAATTTCCAAGGTTAATTATGTGAAACAGTATGGATATGTATAGTTGTACAATTCAATATGGTATGACCACCATCTGTTTGATGTGCAAGGTTTGGTATAGTCCAAAAATTAAAAAAATGGCTAGTAAAAAAGTTATTGTGGCAGGTTTTATAAAGTTTGGCAGTTTTTTTAATTTTCAAGCATAATTATTATTTTGATGGAGGTATAGGGATTGTGTCACAAATATTCTAAAGAATATTATACCAAAAATTCCCACTTCCCACCACTCATTCCTACGCGGTGCCTCTGACTTTAATTGTCACCACCAATTTTCACCACTCCCCTCTACTCTAGTCCGCCTCACAACACAAACACCTAGTCACACCAAAAGCTAGGGCCCATCAATTTAGCACCTTGCACCTCAAGTGTGGTTGCCTAGGTGACCAAGGGCTAAAAATTTTAGCCCCCGACCTACTTTGAAGGACAAATTAGGAAATTTTTTGTAAACTGAATATAACCTGGCCATCAAATCTCTATTTTTTACAAACTTTATATCATTAGAAAGGTGGCTCCAAGCCTAGTCCAATGGTGCAAGTGATTTTTCTAGTTTTTTCTCTTGATTTATTCTACAAGCCTCTGAATTTAGATCAAGATTTTTTTCTCAAGAGGGCATAACTTTTGACTTATTTTTTGGCTTTTCATGATTCAAGTAGCATCAAAAAGTTGATTCTATCCTCTTCATAGATCTCAAACCTATTTTCTATAAAATCAACTAGGTATTTCTTATCTCAATCAAATTTGATATTTTACTTTTTTGGTTATTTTCTTGGAAAACATACAAATAGGTCAATTTTTTCTAGGATCAAAGGGGATTTTTTTGTATTGAGGGGGCATATACTATTGTATCAGCTCATTTTTATACTTTTACATCATGGATTAATCACATATTGTTGCACTCACTCCATACAACAACTATGGCTGAAAAAAACAAATGGAGATGCATCTAAAGAAATTAGGGTTAAATAGAGAGTGACTATGGGTAGAAAAATTGAACCTCAAGTTGTTACTAAGAAGAGAAAGCGGTTTAATAGGTTTGATCAATATTTTGGTATATTATGGATGTTTATGTCTCCTAAACTTATATTTCATGTTGAATCTCACATCACACCCAATAAGATCTAGAATCAATTAGAGTCATGTTATGCCTTACATAACCACCCCATTTTTGTTTTTGGTCAAAATGGGTCCCCTTTTGTTGTTTTCATCTTTGGTGTTTTTGTTCAAGCTTTAGGAGTCGTCTTTTTTTCTCCTAAGTCCTTGTTTTCCTTTGTCTGTCAGGTTCGGGTTTTGGGTTGTCACTGACACTTGGTACTTTTCTAAAGAGTAAGTTTTTGTTTTCACCTCGATCTTGATCCTCACATTTGCCTTGTATTTTCTTTGTTCTATCAGATTTAGGTATTGGATAAAAACAATCACCTTACACCCTTAAAAGTGTAAGTTTATGTTTTTGTTCTGATCTTGACCTCTACTTTTCTTCCTTCTTTGTTTTTGTTTGTGTTAGAATTAGACATTGAACTGGAACCGAAACCAATAACTTTTCTAAAGTTCTTGTTCCTATCTTCATCTTGATTCCAACTTCTGACTCCCTTTGTGTGTTTTAGGAATCAAACATTAGACCAGAACTAGAACCAAGAACTTTTCCAAAGTTCTTGATTTTGTGTTCCATCCCGATCCCGATTCTTGCGTCTATCTTTTTTTGTCGAGGTTTGAATTTCATAATTTTTCTAGAAATTTGCACTCATTGAAGGTTCCATTGTCGTGTCCCTTCCTGATCCTGAATCCCACTTACCTTCTACTCTCGTGATGGCTCATTTATGATCTCCACCCCGATCCTGAGGCCCTACCTACCCGCATTAATTAACACATGTTCGCACATGTGAGTTAGTTTTTATTCCCGTATCTCCTCGGTTTTCACTCATTTTGGCTTATACACTTCAACAGAGCAAACCAGAGAGGAGCTAAGGGTTGGATTATGAGATTGTGCTCGGATTCCTCACCATGTTGTTAGATTTCCTATCATGTTTCTGAGGTAGGTCTCTTTTTCCTATGTTTTCCTTTCTTTTTCGGCTTGCCTATGTTTGTTTTTGTTCGTGTTTATTGTTTCTTGTTTCTTGTTTCCTTTTCTTTTTCATTCTGATTTATTTTCTATTTTATTGGCACCCTTTTGGTGCATTTTATTTTTTCCTCAAACCCTCTGGTTCATTTTCCTTTTTTTTTTTGGGTTTTCTGCATTTTTATTTTTTGTTTATTTTGTTTCTTGTTTCTTACACAGGTTTTTTGTTCCCACCATGCCCTAGTTTACTTAGGATTTCCATACTTCCTAGTCAAGTTTTTTTCACATTTGATAATTTTAAAATTTTGACTATTACCACCACCTAGGTCCAAGTCTTTTCTTTGTATTGATTTTAATTTATGATGTTTCATCAGGATCAGGGTTCGAGCCATTACCTAAAAAAGTTAAATTATTTTCATCATGGTATCACCTCACACCATAGTTCTAATTCCCGCTTTACCATCAGGATCAGATTTTGGATGGACATCGTACCCTTGACGTAGTTCTAAGTTCCATCATTTGGTGTCATCCTAGTTCCAATTTTCGACACGGTGTTAGAATTGGAACTCAGAGTTGACATGTCCCCACTTATATTCAAAAGGTTAAATTTCAAACATCATCTCGATTCTGACTCCTGATATATCATTGGGGTCAGGACTTGGGACTTTACTCAAACTTGTTCCCCTTTTGGAGTCTAGTCTCAAACCATTTCCTGATTCCAACTTCTGATGACTCATCAAGATCAAGAATTGGGGAGAACCCTCAACCGACTCCATTTATTAAGTATCAGTACTTGGTGTTAACCCGATCCTGATTTCTAAACACATTGTAGGATTGAATCATAAAATGAAACTGAACCCTTCTCACAACTACTGGTATAGGTGTTGAGTCGAGGCCTGACCCCAATGTTTGATATTTTTGAAAGGTTGTTATACTAGGATCATGTTCAAGGTATTCCTTGATCTCAATTTCTAACATAGTTCAGTGTTAGGCTTAAAATGATCAAGTTCTTGGTTCTATCTTGAACCCGAAACTCAAAAACATTGGATTAGATTGTAAAATGGGACTTTTTCTTGAATGAATGGGATTTAATATGAATTCTTGTGCTAATCTATTTTCTTAAATTTCTTCTTTTTGTTTGATAATTATCAGTATTGCAAGAATTAACAAATGTCTAATTTAGAGGAAGAAGTAGTTGGTGAAGGAGCAACGAAGGGAGCAAGGGTTAAAAAGCTAAAACTAGAACAACTTCTTGTCACTATGAAGTACAAGTTCTAGGGGACCCCAGTACTATCCAAATTCGGTTATGAGGTCATGAAGATTATTGATACACTTGTAGGTCATATTGATTTGAAGCAGTTTTGGGAGGATATTTTTTCAAAAGATGCTTCCCCAAGGGAAAAGAGGATTGTAGATTATGCGTTGGCACATGTAGCTACATTTCCTATTGCTCTGCAATGTCTAAAATTCATATTAACTATTGCACAAGCTTACAATCCAACCTAGAGGAAGTGTATTGATTCACAAGGGAATGAGATCATTGATTTAACTCTAGGGATGATTAGATTGGTGTTTGATCCTCCTCATCATGCCAACCCCAGGATTATGTCTGAATTTGATGCATTAAAATGGTGGGAAACATATGAGGATGGGAACATAAGGAACAAGAGGTAGCTAAAAACAAAGAAGAAATCATTGAATAAGTTTCCACCTAAGCCTAAGAGGTTTGATTTCTCTAGGGATATTGGTGATATGATCACATTGCTAGCAAGAGTATTTGGAAAGGAATATTCTCATGCCTTTGAGAACTGGATGTTCCCATTTATCCAACTAATTCTAGATGGATCACAACACTTAGATTGGAGACAAATAATTTCAGACAACATCCATGATCAAATGTTTAAAGTAAGGGAAACCAAGACATTTTATATGCCTTCATATGTAATCTATTGTGTTGCAAGAATGGGGCAGTTTTGGAGTTAAACTATTGTGGGATCAATAGATGATGGTCTAGATAAAAAGAAAGTGTGGGAACAATATGACCAAATGGAGTTAAAGGTAGAAGAGAGACATTTTAAAAGAGTCAATGATGCATTTTTGTATGTTGTCAATAATCAGCTCACATGAGATGTTGGATTTTGGTTATTATCACAAGAAGAAATGAAATTTATTGAAGAGTGGGGATATTGGTTTATCCAATACCCCAAATCCACCTATTTCAGATTATTTGGATATGAAAAGCATCCTTTCAAATTACCAAGGTGTTGTGGTGACAGGTGGATTTTGATGGAGTTTTCTCGCTAAGCAATTGAGGTAAACACCAAGTTTCTTGTAATGTACAAGGTCGAATGCCATTCATTCCAAATGTAGTTGGGGTTTTATTCTTGTTCTTCTTCTATAGCAACTAAGTCAACAATAGAGCAATTTCAGTCAATAAATTTCAAACATTATACATCTAGGAAGGACTTTGATCCTAAGAAGAAATGAATGGTCTATATGCTTCACAATTTCCCCTCCATCGACAAATTTTTGAAGACTCTTGGGAAAACTTGCAAGATCAATTTGAAGTGAGAAGAAGGGGATATGAAAGACTAACCAATCCCCAAATGAAGGACTTAGGAGTTAAAGAAGACATACCAGAAGGCACTTCTAATGATGGGATCACTCTTGATCCCTGGTATGAAATAGATAAATTAATTGGATGGAGGAGGAAACCAATATCCATAAAGTTTCACAGGTAGTTTTTGATAGGAGCTTGAAATGTATTAGTGGTCATCTCAAGCAACCAAGAGTTAAGGCCTTGAGAAAGAAAGACTCTAATAGTGAGCCCACTTCCTCCACTGAAACAAGACAATATAAGAGGTTGAAGAAGGGTGTTGCAACTATTGAAGAGATTGCCATAGTAGAAGAATAAATAACAATGAAGAAAGTTGAAGAAGCCTTGAAACAAGCTAAGGTCACTTATGATGATGCTATTGTAGAGGTTGTTACAGGTCTTAGTGTTCAACCTGTGGCTATAGTGTACCTTGGAAAACAAACTACTGAGGAAGGTCCTTCTATTGTGCCTTTGCAAACTAAGGATACCCCTCCCACTGCACCATCAACTTTGGGAGATGTAGTTAGTCAAGAAGAAAGGGCTCTAGTAATTGATGTAATAGAATCACCAGTGCCCTCAGATTTTGAGGAAGAGGAAAAGGAAGAATGGGAATAATATCTTGGGAGGGATGAATAAGAAGTTGGAGAAGAGGACACTGGGTTCCAAGAAGGAAGTCTTTGGTATGAAGCTCAAATGAGAATGTTTTGATGGGAGACGAACAAAGATAAATATTAGAGAGCGCTCGGAGACAACTAGTTGAAGAGTTAGCCAATGAAGAAGAAGATAAAATAAAGAAATATGAGGAGCTAGATCAAGAGAAAGAACCTGTAGAAGCTCAAAAGAGAGTTGAGGAAGAGGCCCATGCACAAGAGCTTGAACTATAGTAGAAAATTGAGAAATATAGGGTAGAAGAAGAGGAAGCTCATTCAATAGAATTGGAGTAGTAGAGATTAAGAGATGAAGAGGAGGTTGCACAAAAGGAGGAGATGAAAAAGATAGAAGAAATAAAAGTATGTATGAGAGGTTAGAGCAAGAGAGATTACTCAAGGAAAAAGAAGAAGAACAAAATACTTCTTCTGAGAAGACAATGGCAATAATTTCTTCTACACCTCCTAGTACTCAACAGGTAGTAACTCAGCTAGCTACTCCTACATGGCTTAAGTTAAAATTGGAGAAAAGGAAACAGGTTCAAGCCTAGCAAGTAACATGGGATGACATGATAAAAGAGGTGAAAAAAGTGAAGCCTAGAAAGAAGCCCTAAGCCATTCATTCCATGAGGCTCACTTATGATGAGGACTTGGTAGTAGACATTTCCACCCTAGTTGTTGATAAAGATGACAGGGAGTTGCAGGCTTTGGATTATCAAGTAAACACTATCAATCTGGGTAAACAAACTAGAAATCAACAAATAAATCTCATTGATATCGTGGCCACCACCACCAAGTCCAGAATGATTAAAGAAAAGTAGGCCAAGGATGAGCTCAAGGCTTAGGTAGGGCAAATGAATTTTTTTCTCAAAGAATTCATTGCATCCACTCTCGAACAACCAACACAATCAGAAGTTTCTATCTTAATGAGCCACAAAGAGGTGGATGAGCTGACTAAAATGAAGAGGAAATATCAAATGATGGAAAAGTGGATTGACCTTCTTAAGAAGGACATAGAGGATCTTTTCACTACTGGTTCAAAGAGTTATATAGAGGTGGGTCAGCTGGTCAAGTCCCTAGGAGAATACTTTAAGTTGATAGGAACAAAAGAGGATAAATATGTAGGGTATATGCAGAAGTTGTGGGTTTTGAAAAGGGTGCCTAAGGAAAATGTGATTGAATATGCCATTTTGGAAGATCAATATTTTGGTTATCTTGATAAATGTATGAATATATTGATCTTCAAGACAAAAGTTCACATGGAGCATAAAATAATATTGCAACATACTCAACAAGAATTGTCTGACGAAAGAAAGGTCATTAAGGGGATTATTGTTGAAGTGATTGGTAAGGAGGTTTCACC
This sequence comes from Sequoiadendron giganteum, assembly GCA_007115665.2. NCBI lineage: Eukaryota > Viridiplantae > Streptophyta > Pinopsida > Cupressales > Cupressaceae > Sequoiadendron > Sequoiadendron giganteum. Next base: position 187,980,857 of record CM021104.1, on the reverse strand, counting down.
AAATGTTGGGTTAATTTATTTACAAGAATTAAAAGATCAATGGAATAATAGGCTAGAGGAAATGATTAAGAAAGGGGATGATGATGAAGGGCTTCTTTTGCACAAGCTGATGGACATCAGACTTTATGTACGAGACACTGCCCGAAATGTTTCCCACTTGCAATATATGTATACAACCACCACCAAAGAGTTCGAACAATGTCAACCATTTCTAGGCGCCCTGTGGACAACAACACCCCTAGATCAATTTTTGACTAACAAAAAACTCCATATTTATTTTGGTAGACTAGAGATTGGGCATAGTAATCAGTAATGTACAAAGCAATAACTCCTAGTCAAATTTTGACCAAATTGGCATAAGACGTACTTCCCAGCTTTAGAAATTTTAGCAAAGAGAAGATAGCCTCAAATGGAAGCACCCCTATAATTGTGGATTTGCGCCCTGAATTGGGCCTCAAATTCATGGATCGTGAATTTTGATAGGATAAATTAATATTAATTCTTTCTATAAGTTAGAAATTTCTCCTTATTGTAAAGGTTGGCAGATTAAAGTCAGATTTTCTGCCTAAAAACTAGACATCTTTATTTTTACAATTTAATGCAAATAGTTGAACATTTTACAATTTTAAATGCAAATAGTTAGTTTCCAAAAAATAGTTACTTTAATGGTAATGTTGATAAGCAATGGTTTTTTGTATGCCACTAGATTTTGTTGTGCATAAATGTCTCTTAATTGATGAAAATCAATAGAAGATTATGAATTCAAAACCATATATTATGTTATATGTGGACGATGTTTCTTGTTGTTTATTGATCTATGAATTTTAGTGATGAGCTTGTGGTGTTTTATGGTAAAAAAATGATTCTTAAAAAAGTGATGATGAATTGTGTTACAAGTGTTAAATCTACACTATGGATGGATGTGATTGGATGATCTTTTCATGAATTACTTTATTCTATAGTTTTAGTTAATTAGGAAATTCTCATTACGAGAATTGCATGTCTAAACTTAAGGAAATCTATGTTCATATCTTGTTCTAAAAATTTGATCGCTCTTTTTCTGTTTATTTAAAACCCCCATGTTTGATTACTTTGTAATTCCCTAGTTTGTATTATTCTACCAACAAAGGCCCCTTGAACATTATTGTTGCATGAACCACTGAATGATGACATCACAATTGAGAACCAGCTATAGAGACCTTGGAAGATAGGTGATTTTAGATTAGTTGCCTTTTTAAGGAGAAATAGAGTATATTATATTTAAACGTTGTTGTTTTATTTTGACCATCAACAAGTCCTTGTTTGGGAAGTAGGATACTTTGAGAGGGTTTGAGTTGGATAATGAGCTTATCAACTTGACTCCTCTATATTTTGATAGCACTCATGACTTCTTCACCAAAATCAAGTCTCTCAGATTTTAGTTGACACAATGTGGTATTCAGAAAGATGACACTTAGTTGATTTTTTCCATCCTTACCAAGCTTGGTCTTGATCATTCAATTTTTTTTCTACCTTTTGTGCCATGAGAGATGCACTTGGTTACATATTCGCTATGCCTTCACTTGATGATTTTACTGTATCACTCACTCAAGAGCAATCAAAGTTGGTACAAATGGGATCATTGAAGTCTTCCAATTGATGAACTCTTATTACATCACCAAGCACTAGAGATTCAAAGGCTTCAAATAGTAAATGCAAGAAATAGAAATTAAATGACTCTAATTTCAATGATCAAGCCAAGGAATAACATTCATAGGATACCTTAGATCTTATTCCTCTTCTATTTAGGGGACTTGTATAATAAGGATCAACTAAAATGTGTATATTGCACAAAGATAGGACATGATGTGCATTAATGTTATGCAAAATAGATTGATGAGTTGAAGAATCTTCTATAGAAGAGTCATATTCAATTATGTCCATCCTCTTCTTCCACTTCAGAAACTTCACAATTAGGGTCAACCACCATGACATGTCGAGTAGAAAAGTTGAAATTCCATGCTCTCTTTACATCCACCAATCTATAGTCCAATAGATGACTTCTTGATTCAGGAGGCTCACATCACATGGCTAAATCTTTGGGTATTTTCTCTTCATATGATCCTTACACATTACCACATATTTTGATGGTTGATAAGACTTATATGAGTGTTACTAGGAAAGGTTCCATAAATGTTGATGATGACACATTTCATGATGTATTTTGTTCGCTTCATTATCTACCAATGTCCTTTCCACCTATTGGACTCCACATAGTGGGGTAGGTAAGACAGTAGAGCTCACACTTGATTCAATGCTTATCAAAGATCTATATAATAGAGATATTCTTACAATTGAGATAATAGAGCATGCCTCTTGATTGTATGCCTTCTCTCATTTTTCTCCAAATAAGCATGTACTACCATTGACTGGTCTTCACTCTCATGCATCTAGAGGATCATATATCTAAGGAAAATTTTGGTCACTTGAACCTATGTGTACTTCCATCATCCACCCTAGTTCATAATACTTGTGCTATGATTCCTCCTCCCACACCTCATGCATCTTCAAAGAACTCGCTTCAACATGATGATACCAATCATTCAATTTCAACTTTATGAGATGACTATTGTCAAGAATTGTGGAGTTATTTATTGAGTATCACATTGCAGATATTGAGAACACACTTAAGTATATTTATTTCCTCTTTTATGATAGATATGGTCCACCTATCATCACATCACCATTTCCTTTGGAGGTTTTTATACAGGTATCTTCATAGTTGTTTGGATTTACTTCAGTTGATTTTGCTTCATTTCATTCAAACATGTGGACTCTTGAGAATGTTTCCATGGAATCCATCATGAGACATCTTCTCTTGGGAGATTTTCTTCTACATTCACTATTGGATGTGTTCTTTCTAAGGGGAGGAATATTTTTTTCAATTTTTTGACCATCTTCAACATTCTTCTTTGAGCATTCACTTTTGGTAGAGGAGTTACTTCCTTATATGGGGAATTTTTATTGTACTTATCTGACCAGAGAAACACTTAGTGGACATGTTAATTCATACACTTTTTCCACCTATATTTTTTAAATTTTTTATCTCTCTTTTAGAGAGGAGGTTTTTCCCATGAGGTTTTCTCCTTTTATCTGTCATGAGAGATTTCAGTTGCTTGTTCAAGAGTACCTCTCTAGGCCTTGTAGCCAAGACCCATTCTACATCCATCATTACATCCTTTATCAGTTGTTTATTTTCTCCCTAATTTAATCTTAAGGGGGGTGTTAGAGTAAATAGGTCATAACTTGATAATTAAATAATTATTAATTAATTATTAGATACCTTTTTACTTTAATTACTTAAGCTAAACTTAGGAGATTCTTTTTATATTAGATTGAGCTATATTTAGCACATGTTATCTCATTGCATTAGATGATGACACTTTTCTCAATTTAATCAAACCCTCATCTAGGGTTTAATTTTTTATTTTATAAGAATTCACCTTTCATTGTAATCATTCATTTAGGTTATTGCATCAATACAATTTATTATCTTGTTAAGCACATTGTCTTGCTTATAACTCTCTTTTGGAATAGGATAATTTCTTGCAGGTGATTTCTAAGAGCTATGGGGTCAATCATCAACTCCAACAATGTATATTCACAACACATACTACAATATATTTCCACCCCACATGTCATACCTTCACATAACATGTATTAATTACATAAATCATAGTTCATTCCTACTTGTGTGCCATAGCGTTTCAGCTATATAATTATTTTATTTTATTTTAGTTTTTGGGGCCCCTAGTAATATGGATGATTAGGAAGCCCACTAATATTTTATCCCTTGGTCATAGGATAACTATATCCCCTAAACACAAAGGCCCCAATTTCAATGCCAACACCCTCCACCTATCCCCTAGTCATGTTGGTGACTAGGAGCCAATGGCTAGGGGGCTAAAAGAAGCTCCTCTTCTTTACATTCCAAAATAAAACTATTTTACTAAAATAAACATAACTTTCAAACCACTAATTAAATTTTAATTTTTTTATAGGCATTGGAAAGCTAGTTCAAAGTCACATTATGATTAAACCATTTTTTAAACTAGGCTCTTAATATAGGGTAAAATTTCTCAAAATATTTATTTTGTTTCTAAAATTTAAATGCTCATATATTTTGCATACAAAGTCAAATTAGTGAATTTATTAAACAATCACAAGGAATATAATGATGTAATCTATTTTTACTATTTTATCTCTTATTTAATATTTTTCTGTTAATCAATTGTATGTAGCATCTTTTATTGGCTAAAGAATAAATCTAAAAATACTAACCTATGGTTTTTCAAGATGTCCTCTTCAAGACAATTTTTAAATCCTTTTTGTTTCTTTGTGTTATGTTTGTATTTTTTCTCACCATTATAAATCATTTAAAATTTACTCTCACATTTCAATTTAAATTTAAAAATAAATGAATGTCTTTTAATCCCAAATAAGTGGGTTACATATGTTCTCTTTTTCATGTTTGCATGATCTTGAGAATAAAAAACATACACTTCTTCTAAATTTCCTTTTAGGAGGCTTGTGTAGGGATTTTATCACCCTAGATGATGATCTCAACCATTTGTTTTTGTGATGTAGATAAAATGGATTGTTGCACATAAAGATGGTCAAATCTAATCTAACAAGAATAAATCTAAATCAAACAACAAAGAATGAATCAAATGAACTAAAACAATAAAAATGATAACTAGAATAGTCTCACCGAATATCAGTCCACCTCTTTGAATTATCTTGATTTTCCTTCTCCATTTTTCTGTATCGGTATTCTTGCCCTTAGATTTTTTGTATGTATGTAACCATAGCCTGGATGTATTGTCTAAGAAAATATCAAAGATTATAAGTTCTTCTCAAAAGTATTGATTTCGGGAGGATGAATAATGCCAAATATCAACCAATTTATAGAAAGTTGGTTTTTGAACGATCGACTCAAATTTGAAAGAGAGATCAATGATCAAGATTGTTGAATGCCATGCGATGTGAGTTATGTGTCAGTTAGAACGTGATTTAGGAAATTCTATAGGATAAAGATTAAATTAGAATAATAATTTAATCTGGTGTTAAGATGGTTCGAAAATAGAAAGAACAAGAGTTCAAGATTAAATAAATAATTTAATCTTCAGTTGAAAGTCTTTGAAAATAGAAGAATTAGACTTTGAATGAAAAGGATAAAGTTAGAACTTAGAGAATTATTTGTTCGAATGCACACATGAACTAATTAATTAAATATAGATATTTAATTAATAAATATGTTCATGCATATGAGTTAGAACTAGTTAATTGACTGGTTGTGACAGAGAGTCCCCTTGCAGAGATGATCAGATATTGTATCCTGAGATAACTAGCGGATTTAAATAGATCTTGAGTCAGATGGTGAGTGAATAATTAGATAACCGGATGACAGAAGAATGTGACAAAAATAATTAATTATGAATTAAATGTTAATTTAATTCAACATTCGAAATTGAAAGATTTAATTAAATAAATAATAATTTATTTAATTGACTGTTGAAAAGATTAATTGAATAATTAAATAAAGAATATTTAATTATAGTTGAAATATGACAAAGGGGTTAATTAAATAATAAATTATTTAATTAAGAAAGAGAATTAATTAGTTAGCGACATAATTAAATAAATATGATTTATTTAATTAATCAAAGTTAAATAAGGGTCATAATGAATTAATTAAATAATTAAAAGGTTATTTAATTAATAGAGGAAAGATGTGTTTAGAAAATAATTAAATAATAAACATTATTTAATCATGACCATGGACCTTAGAAAATTATGTCGAAAGTGGTACTCACAGGCTTAGACCAATTTTCGGTGTCTATAGTTTTTATAGGGTATATAAAGGGGGAGAATGGAATTTATACCTTAAAACAATCAACATCATATTTGGCACAACCTTGGGGTCCCTATTCATTAGGAAACAAGGTAAAGGGACCTTTTCTTATGCTTAGGTTCGCTCTAGCTCATAGATTAAGCCTCATCTACTTTTAGCTATATTGATTATTCCCTAGATAGCTTGAGTATCTTAGATTAAGACCTTTTAGTCATACTTGATTGTAATGAATTGATAAGTGGTTAGCTTGAATAAGTTACTTACCACATGCCCACAAAACTATATGTGTATGATGTTTGTGCTCTCCACTCATGATGTAATGGGTGATTTTTGGTAGTCAAAAGTAGTTAGTTTCCCCAAAATAGGACTTACACATCAAAATTGGACAAGAAATATTGATGGGCTTATAGCTATTTACACATATATTGAATAATTTTTTAGATTATTAATGTTTCTTCTTTGCTATTAATTGTGAATAAAAAGTGCATGACTGTAGCCTTATACCAAAAATAAAAAAATGTAAATTCTAATAGAAAAAAAATAGTTTTCCTTGTTTTCTTAGAGTATGATTGTCCTCTTACTAAGGTTTAGGTGTCCATCATATCCAATAATTTTTTTACATCTAACAACCATATACTTGATTGTAATAAAAAGATGGTACCCTAGAAATTTTCAGTCATACTTGATTGTAATGCAGAGATGGTACCCTAGAATTTTTTCTTTCCTCTTCTTTTCCAACACTTTGCCAAAATGCTTGCCATCTTCCTCCAACAAATTTGCATCCCCTTATTCCTTCCTCTTGTATACTCATGCCAACCATGAACCATCCAACTACTCCCAATAATTTATTCTTCCTCTTCATTTGTGGGATCTATCCCACCATATCCCAACCATCTCCACCAAACACCACTCTCATCTTATACCTTTGTGGGAATTAACCCATCACAATCTATCCTCATCCCCCAAGGAATTTTTAACCGTTGTTCATTCACTACACTCATGCTTGTAGTGAAAACAAAATCATGGAAATTAAATGTTTCCATTACTCCATTTTTCTACACCTATGTTCTCCTCTTCAACCTTTCTTCTTGCCACATTAATATGACAGATTTTACCAAGTTGCACCTCAACCATCAACATCTCAACACTTTCCCCTTCCACATTTTCAAATTCAAATGTATGCAAATCAACATACTCTTCATAAAATTTAAAAATTACCTTTGTTGCTGCAATTTTTACTCTTTCACTTTCATCTACAACACTTTCACATTCGCTGCTCACTGTCATCACCATATTTGTGCCCTCCAAAGGACTCACCTCTACTGCAACTAGTTTCCCTCTTTCAAGGTTCACACCTTCAACTTGATTCTCCTACATTGCTACAACCTTTGTGTTTCTCTCCTTTTCCATGCCTCCAACAAGGCATGTTGCAAATTTTTCTTCATCATCCTCTACATTCAACAACATGTCCTCCAGAGGATAATTTATTTCTACACTCCTTGCTTCTTCTTCCATAGCTACAACTTGTAACTTCACCTCCATCATGTCTTCAAAAAGACATGTCTCAGCTACAAACTCTTTCATCTTTTCTTCTTTCTTCTTATTATCCAAAGGATACTCAACTATTTTTGTATCCTTATTTTCATCCTCTACCTATACTGCAACCATGTTTTCCATGCCTTTAAAAAGACATACTTTTGTTGAAATTTCCTTATCTCCTTCCTCTTTCTCTTCATCTTAATTTTCATCCTTTTGCACAAGGATTCATTCAATCCTCATTGTTGCAAAACTTATGCTTCTACCACTCAACGCTATTGCAACTTATCTCTCATTATCTTCTCCATTTGTGTGGGTTGCCCCGCATGTTCATCCTTACAATTAACCCTTACCAAAGGGCTACAATACTCTTTCTTTCCACTCTTCTTTTCAATATCCTCTTTCAAGAGAACGTTATTCTTCCCATATCTATCTTCCCATATTCTCACTTCCTCTTTAATACTTTTCCAATACCTTTAATTTAGCTTGGATATTTTCAAATTTTGTATAGTGCTTCCTATTTTCCACTTTTTCCCAATATTTAAAAAAAAATGGAATTATCAAGGGTCTCCTCATGACCCATCCCATCCTTCATTTCAAACACAACTTGTTTGGTGTAATCTCTCACCATTCACATCCACAACCATAAGTCTTGGTGCAAAATGCCTCACATTTGGTGATTTTTCTACACACTTAGGAACTTATACTCTGATACCACTGATATAGGGGACTCCCCATACAAATTTGAAAACTCACAACACAACTCAAATTTGCACAACATATGCAAGAAGGAAAACAATATATTTTATTTCATCAAATATGAAATGAGATTACAACATGTAGAAGCTCTCAAGCTCCCTTACACATGAGCTTTTTATATACAAAAATTTGCAACAATAGAGTCTTCAATCCTATGCTCAATCTAGCAGCATCTAGTTATGTAAACCCTCAACTCCTCCAAAGCTAACTTCTCACAATGACAAGGCATCAATATATAGCAGTTTGTGAATGATAAAACAACCATTATTTCCCAAAATAACATGCAATTACCACCTTGGAAAAACCACACCCCATTTAATGAAAAATCATAAAATAATAAAAAAAATCTAAATGTTCACATGGGCACCTAAACCTCAGCCAATGAAATTTGATCAAACTAGGTGTTTCCTAAATCTCTGAAAACTCCAATGACTCCATGCACCAACATGCAAGCTTGGGCACTCAACATGCAAGAGCATGCAAATCATAAAAACCATGTAAGGACATGCATTGTAAAGTGGTCCAAGGAGACAGGGAAATAGATCTTAAAAATGCAATGATATTTTATAGATCTTATTTCTAAAAAACTAATTCTCTAAATTTATATTGACAATAGAAGGATGAATTTTATTACTAAAATCCATGATGAAAATTCATCTAAAATAAAACTTTATCTTAGTTTTTGATTGCAAAATATCTATGTATAAGCCCCCAAGATTAGTACATAAAATTAAAACTTTATGTTAAGTTAAATTACAATGTAAGATTCTAGATTTAATCAAGTTTTATAAGGCCTAAAAGTGGTTCAAGTATTAAAATTATTATGTAATTAAAAATAAGAATAAATAATCTAATCCTTATGTAGAGATAATAAAAAATCAAAATTAAAATAAAAAACCCAAAAAAAAATTCATTTGCAAAAATTATGATTGAAATTACAAAAATTATGACCAAGTACAAAAATAATTTAAAAAATAAGAGCATAAAAAATATATCCCAAATATAAAAAAAACATTAAAAAAGCCTTGATATGATTGAGAATGACCTCCTAAAGTTGGCCTAACAACTCAAAAGTGTGTTAGAAAGGGGTAGAGAAGGGAGATAAAGTGATGAGGTCAACATGACATCATGGTAATGCTATTAGATAGAAAAGTCAAAACTTACTAAAATATTCTCTTTCTACTTGCAAATGTCTAACACTTCCATCCAAATCTTTCAAAACCACATTTAGAGGTCAAAACTACTCTCTTAAAATTTGAAACCATTTTTTTTTAAGGTAGAAAACTATTTTTTTTAGAAAATGGTGGTTTTACTAGAGATTAATTTCTAGTGGTTAACTAACTTTGCATATAAAAAAATTATCTTATATTTTTCATTTGTATGGTCTTTAATGAAAATTTTCTTTGAATAGGTTTTGTATCCATTTTTAACAAAATTTATATAGAAATAAGTTTTTTAGATCTTTTAGATACATGACGTAGTCTATTTAATGTAAAAATTCTCGAAATAAAAATGGTTTGTCAAATCCAAGCTTTAAACCTATATTTTCTACTATGTCATATGATCTTCAAATCTAGTGATTGTTTTTTGACTTTCTCAAGTCTTCCAAATATATTAACACAACTAAAAAAATTATTAATATAAATGAAAGAAATGTAATCATCTAGATTTTACTAGAACACACATGTAACACAAGATATTAAAAGATCTTCAGAAATATTTTCTGATTCTCTAGATCATTCATAAACACGAGAGAAGAAAATATAAGAATATACAAGATCTTATAAGAATTTACAAAATCTTGTAAAAGTAAACTTCAGTCTCTTAATCAAGAATTCTTGTACTCAAAACTCTCAAAACTCTCACTTTGATGCAATGTTAGAAATCTCAAAAATAGATAAATAACTCAATAACTCTTAAAGAGAGATTTAAGTTATAAAATTGTAAATATATAAATAAAAACAAACAAGAGATTTTGAGAGATATGCAAAATTTCAAGATGACAAATCTCCATTATGAGATCATAAAAAGAAGTTGTTGAATCTATTAAGAAAAGTGGTACAATATAAATAGCTTTATAGTTTCCAAATCTAATGAAGATGAATATAAAACATAAAACTAAAAAATAAGAGATTGTTTATCCAAATTTCTAAATATATGAGAATAAGAAAAAATCTAAAATCTCATAAAAAAAAGGAGAATGTACAACTCATTGTCCAATCATGTCTAAGCAAACTTAATAAACAAGTGCAATATCACATATAGAATAACATATATCCTAAATGAATAAAATATGACAAATCTAATAAAAAATATTTCCCTTACTAATATATCATCACATTAAAACACATCAAATAGATTCTAAAAACAGAAAATAACACAAATATACTAATTTCACCATTATATCTATGTTATTCCATATAATTAAACCTTATTGTTTATTAAAATGTTTTGTTAATATTTTGTTAATATTCCAATTCTATCTTTGTGTTTTTAGTTACTTTTGGGTATGACTATACCTTGCATAAACTTAATTTATCTCATGATCACTATAGGATATTCAAAGTATTGTGGTCCAATGTTAACGTGGAGATAAGCAAGCAATGACAAATATAAAATTATTCTTTATTTCATGCCCCGAAGAATGTTCGAGTGTTATGTTTTCTAATAATAGTTGTCAACGTATTTTCTAGGTTTGATATATTGTGGACTCCACATTATAATGGTGGACAACAACTAAAACCTTTGTTATTCCAGGGAATATAATTCCAAGATTCCTAAAAACTATATTCGAGTTGTATAATTTATTCAATTTATGATGGCCCACTTTGCATGCCAGAAATGAGTTGTTCAAGTGGTATTTTGCATGATTGTAGACAAAGCATAAAAGGTTTTAAAAGAAACGTGCTCAAATTAGATTCTCATGAGAATTTTTTAAATTAGTCAAATAGATTCTATGGGTATTTATTGAGTTAGAGATGGACCTCACAAAACATTTGTCTTGTTTTCTATATCATACCCACTTTATTCTTTCTTATCACCTTTATTCTTTCATCACAATATGCCTTGTATTATTGTGAAATACCTACGCTAATGTTTAAACTATGGAGTGCCTAAGGCAATCATTAGATGCTTAATTTAATAATATTATAGAGGAAGATAAACAACCTTTACAAAGTTGTAGAGAGAATAAATTGAGTTAATATAGGCTAACTACATGGATGTATACACTTCAACTTATAATAGTTTTAGATTGAAGTAATGATTATTTATGATCAGTAATTGAATAATTATGTTATAATGATTAGTTTTGATTAGATAATTGAATAATTAATGTTGTTTTAAGAAAGTAAATGTGAAGGATAAGATATTTAGTTTTAGAATTGATGTTTATGAATATTTTTAATGTAATGAAGATTTTGATGATCTAATATAAGAAAATTGATAATCTTGTTTTCTAGGTTGTCTACAATCTTATATATAAGTGATTGCTTTTGGGTTGATTCTAATGGCATGGATCTATTATATGGTTGATAACATGGATCCGTGAGCAACATAATAGATATTTTATTAGAATCAACCTAAAAATAATCATAATTGTATAATCAAGGTAATATCTTGTCTAAAATATTCTCAATGTGTGGATTATGGAGAATTAATTATTTTTTAGTCATGCTAGTCTTGACTTGAGCTAGACTACAATCCATGAAAATAGGGACTTTTTAAATGAAAGGGATGAGGATGGTGAGACCATTGTGCGCACACGCACACACACATAAAAAAGACATCTTAGATATGATTTACACAAAAAAAGACTCAAATATGAACAAAACTTAAAAACCTAGAGTGTAAGATTAAACAAATCAACTAAATGAACATAATGAAATGAGATTTACTTATTTTTAAATAAATATAAGGCAAATAAGAGCAAGAAATCACTAACAATCAAATGCCCTACAATTAAGAGACAAGATAGTAATTGAGAGAATTGCATTTTTTATAGAAACAAAGAGGGATTAAGGACTTTAACTTCATGTGAAACTTGGATAAGTTTTCTATTGTGATATATGCTCAATGATCGAATCTAGTTCTCTATGATTAGATTTGGGACTATGACGCTCTAATAATTCTTTTCTTTATTTTAATGCTACATTCTATCTACAAATTTGACCTTTGATCTATAGATTCAACCTCTATCTATGAAAATGACCTACATACTCTTATAATTTTGAAACTTGTAATTTTGGGTATATGACTTGATGGTATTTATAAATACCATTGGTGCTTATTTTGCAAGGGTAATTTTTCTTAGTTGATCATCTTGAGTTGATTTAATCGTTTGGGCAAGGATCAAACACAATAATCTACTACATAATATAAGCAAAATTATTGAGTAATTTTCTATAGACATGACCAAATGGGAGATAGACTCTTTTATCAATTAAATGCCAAAAAGTGAATTGGGCTTTGTCTAGGTTTATACAACACCCTAGCATGCAAATCACACATATTTCACACACAATTCAATAAGTTAATACTTGTAGGAGGTGAACTAGCTTGGGACCATAAAAAAAAAATGAATTAAAAATTTTGGGGGTCAAATTTGTAATACAAATATAAACTAGGCTCAAATCCATGAATGAATATAGATTAGATCCAAGTTAAGAAATATGAAAACTCTAGATCAGATTCAAATCATTGGAATGTGTGCTGCAATATTTGATGTTTAGGTCATGTCATTTACCAAATTTTTTATACATAAATATGCCACTGGTGCTCTAATCATTGCATATAAGATAAATGAGTCAGTGAATATAATGAAGCGAAAAACGCAAGATATGCATATTGCACCCTTACAATATGTTATATTCCTTTCGAGATTGTACACTTTATGTAGAGTGATTCTAGAAAGAAATAATAAGTCTATTTATGCCTTTAAAATTGAGTTGAAGAATGAACCTAGAGCTAAAGACTAGAAAAAATGTTTGACATCACAACTCTTAGATAATCTTTCTAATGGATATAACTACGCGTTATCCACTGTTTTAAATAATAAGAATTCATAAAAAACTTTCACTTCTTTGAAGACATTAAAAAACATGTTATAGATCTTATAATAGCCAACTAAACAAATACATCAAAGAGGAAGAATACATCCATCTTCAATTTAAAGATAATATTTAAAATGATAATATTTTTTACTTAGAACACTAGTGCTGGTTTATATCTCATCAGCAAGTTGGTGAGTCTTAAAAGAGAATCATGTTTCCCAGGAGAGAAAACAAGGCACCTGGTTCTCAATAGAGAATCATGACTTTCTGATTAGGATCATGATTTTGATCAGTTCAATCAAATCTTCAGTTCTTAGTTCACCATGCCATTATGACATGTGACAGTATTGGAAGAGACAAAACAAAGAGTTACTACTGCTGATTCGCTGAATCCAGTTCAGAAAAAAGGAAAGAGTTTTAAGTTGGTGGTACATTGTTTTCAATGTATCAGCTTTTTACATTGGAGGTGGGCCTCAACACAAACACCCACTACATTAACGATAAGGTACAGGTGATATAGCTGAGCAGCGAAGAATTAGAAACAAGGGAAGAAAATGCATATAAAGACAATTTAGAGAAACCCACAATGAGCATGCCTTGCAGCCTGAGAACCGCCATTAATGAATACAGTACTACCATATATCTTTTGTTTTTTTTTTTGACATACTAACATATATCTTTGCATTTACCGCTTGTGGTAATTGTGATGTTGAATACAGTACTAACTTGTAAGCAGTCCCCTCGAGGTAAAAGTCAGATGCACTCTTAATGGCAAGTCATTTATCAGTTTGTTTCTGTTGAAAATCCATCAGAGTTTATCATGCCAAATTGACTTAAACAAAATGGATGATTGTGATATGTTTGTACAGTTACCCAGAGTCAATAGTGTAATGCAATTTTTTTCTAAAACAAGGTTCAATACAAAACCCAGAGTCAATAGTGTGGCACTTTTTTTTTAATTTAATTGGATTTTATAGGTATATTTTTTTTTATGTTAATTGGAATTTATGTTGAAGAATTTAAGCCAGTTAAGTACATGATACAACCAAGTTTAAGGGGTATGTTATCCATTGAAGTGTGGGTTTATCACAATCAAACTAGATAAAGTTCACAACAATTTTTATTTTATTTTTTGAAAGAAATCAAATTTTAAAATAGAATCTAATGATCCCAAGGCTTTGAATGTTAGATGTTGATTTGTGGTTTCACTAAGTTGTTTGTTGTAGTTAATATTTTACAAAGAACTAATGGAATAAGAGTATGTGAATTAGAGTTATGTCTAGATGATAACAAAAAATTTAAGGTATCTTGACCTAAATAAATATTCTTGGACTTCAGATTTAATTATGAACAATCATTTTTTAACATCAAGGAGGGTAAAAATTATGAACAATCATTTGACTACAACACATAGCTTCCTATTTTTAAAATGTGATACTTTTATTTATGTTTTCAGATTTCTTGAAAATAAAATAGAAAAATAAAGGCGAGAAGATGAGGTTAAGAGATCTTAATTTTGAAGTTCTATAGAAATCAACAATTAAGTTAGTAGTAGAACATTAGATTACCATCCTACATTTCATTAGACATTATCGCCACTACATGATAGTGAACCTTCAATGAAATATTTTTAAATTGGAAAATAAATTACAAAATACCTAAAGAATGGCACAAAACTTTATAAAACCTCATAAAAATGAAATTTGAATCCCTAATCACTTAACAATTTTTAGAAGATAAATGACTAGAATAGATGTTCAACATTGCTAGACTTAATGAAATTTCACGCAAAAAATTACTATGTGAAAGGAACCCCTGAAGTGAACTAAGAAACAACAATTATTTATTGTTAGTCCTACAGTTATTAGCAATTTCCAATCCCTTAAAAATTATCACAAAAATCTATTTTATAGACACGAGACACTTAAAATGTTACAAATCAATAACTAGGAATCATCCTTTGCCAATGATTTAGATTTATAATTATAGAATATCCCTTTTGAAAGCATATTCTTAAACAAAGTTGATGTATTTTTCATGTGCAAAAGATTATTATATTTTTGTAAAATAGATTTTAGGTGCAACAACATCACATTAACCTACAAAGTGAACATGAATTTGCATCAATTTTGACCTTCTCCTTTGCTATCTAATTCTATCAAGAATTAACCAAATTTTTTCTTCTATTTTCCTAGTCTTGATAATAGATTAAAGCTTTCTAGGTAACTTCTTTGTCTTATTCTTCTATAAATTTACAACTAAAATATTATGTTCTATAATATGGAAAACTTTCACATGTTCGATATCCCTTTTATGAGAATTTACCTTATATTATTTGACCAAGGATCTAATTTCCATGGCTTTATCCATATCATTTTCATCAAAATATTAAACCTTTTACTCTAAGTTCATACTAGCAACCTTATTACTATAGAAGCTTCTTACAATTTCCTTTTCTTTATTAATGAAATATCACCATCTTCTTTGTCCTTTATTTTCTTTGATATTTCTTTATTATATGTGAGGGAATCACATTGTTCTCTCAACACTCTCATGTGTTCACTTAGCTAGATTCTATTACTATCTATGATAGTTGAGTGATGGTTTTTACTGAAGATTATTTAGGTTCATACCATTTTATCTTAGGTATGGGATCATCAAATAATCTTTGTATTTCATAGGAGCTATGTAGCACTACTTCATCATCCTTGACATTAAAAAAATTGTATTTGTTTCTATGGTTTTAATTTACTCGATGTTTAATGTATAATAGATTAAGTTTTTACCTCATAATCATCATTATGGTTTTCCAAATAATCCTCTGAGTGATGAACATTTTTTAATTGAATTGATATAAAAATTTCCATCTTACCAAAATGGTCAAAATTTGTCCTTGCATCATAGGGCTGGAGGTTACGCATTTGTAATTCAATATTAAATAATTTTGCACTTGAGTTAGTGAAGTAAAAGTATATTTTCCATTAAATATAAGAAATAGAACCCCTTTTTGTCTCAAGATTCTAACAAATTTGAATTTTAGTAATTTTCTTGGTTAATTCTAGTAAAATAATCTTATCTATAAGATGCTTAGGCAATATATATGATGTATTGTCAAAACCATCTACTCTTATGTATACAAAATTTAAAAATTGGATGATCTAGTTACCATGATTTTCTACTTCAATGATATCTTATGCTAATAATCCCTTGGATTTATCAACTTCCATCAATGTTACTGATCACATGGACAAACATCATTAAATTTTTTATAATGAATCATATATTTCTTCAATTTTAGTTGAGGATAATGCCCATATACTATAAACTATTCCAATTTTAATCCCATTCTCCCTTTTCTCTAGAAACCAAGTAATATGAAGTTCCTTTCTAGATAGTAGAACAGATAAGAAGTCATGGAAGAAATTATAATATCTTTTGACATTACCAATTAACTTTATAAATTATCACTGATATTTTTTCCTAGTAAAACATGATGTCTTCATTTAGTATAGTTGTTACTTATAAATACATCCATGTCTTGAATGTTTAGCAATAAGAAGACCCATAACTCTACTCAATAATGTAATAATATCTGCAATTTATATTTGGAACACTTTGATACAAAGTCACTAGTAGTTTGGTGACAACATTCATTTGGGTTCCTCCATCCAATTAGAGTTGATGCTCCTTTTATAAGCCTCCACATCTTCATTAAAAAAATTATCATCTTTCTCCATATTTATCATGCCTATCTTTTCTTAGAATGAAATATTGAAGACCTATCCCTAATGACATTTATGATTAGATTATCCAAAGTTATATCACCAATCTTCTTTGAGATTCATAATGTTTAACACATTCAAGAATCAATTTTGGACATTGAAGAGAGATAGAAAAGCCTACATCTCTACCCAATCCATTATTTACTATTTTCTTGTCTCTAATAGTTGTATCTACACTATCCATCCTTTGTTTCAAATTCAGTACATTGATATTTCCTAAATAAGTGTCTAGGATGTCACCATACCCTAACATAATCTTAGACTCTAGAGTAACTCTTTTGAATTTTTACTTTATGTATTTTGTCTTGGAATGTACATTAGTATTTATAATTCCAAATTAATACCATCTATCATTGATTGTATTTAATCTTCAAGAAAATAATTTTAATTTCATGTGAAATTTTGTATTAGAAATACATATTTTATGTGAAAATAATTATGTCCACATGTAGGTCAACTCTCTATGAAAGCATGGTACTTAGGGGTGAAAATGGCATTGTGAATGTGGTGAATCTTGTGTTCTACAAGGGCTTTCATAGGTCATAAATTTCAACAATAAACTATCAATAAAAGTGTTTATGAGAATCAAATTAAGGTTTTCTTAAAAATATATCAAGAAGTATAATTCCCCACCATGGAACCCATGAAAAATTAGCTCAAATAGACAAGGAATAACTTTTTTTCAAATACAAGTTATATCACTTACAAAGCATTAGTGCAACTAGGCGCACTAGGTCAACACATGATGTCTCATGGAAACATGATGTAACACAACTAAAATAATAATACTACACAAAACCCCTAACCTATTATTAATTTTTAGAACACAAA
This sequence comes from Sequoiadendron giganteum, assembly GCA_007115665.2. Taxonomy (NCBI): domain Eukaryota; kingdom Viridiplantae; phylum Streptophyta; class Pinopsida; order Cupressales; family Cupressaceae; genus Sequoiadendron; species Sequoiadendron giganteum. The sequence continues at coordinate 187,963,005 of CM021104.1, read as the reverse complement.
CAAGACCAACTATGAAGGATTTAAACCTTCCCAAGTATTCACAATATTAGGTAAACAATCTCCCTAAACCTAGGCTCAACAACTAGGAATCTTTAAAAGAACGAACACAAAATGAAGTAAAATATATGATACATCCTCGATGACAACATATTATAACATTCTCAAGAACATATCTAGACTCTCAAGACCATGAAGAACAACTTATACTAACATAGTTTCCCCATAAAAGTCCCTAGAGTAATTTATATAGGAAAAAAGGACTAAAAGTGGCACATTCTAGGACACTAGTGCCCGCTTGGGATACTAGCCCCAAACTATATTGTCCTTCAAGGGAGCTTGTTTCCTTTCATGGAACCTAAGTCCCATTTAGGTGCATGTGTCCCTAGAGAACCTCCCAAGCATTGGTGTCCCTGTAGGGGACTAGTGTCTTAGCTAGTGAAATTCATTGGCCTAGAGAAGGACCTCTAGGACCCCCCAAGCATTAAAGAAACACATAAGTGTTTCTATGACACCTTAAGAACTCAAAAATACCAAAACAAGACTCAAGGTCAAATGAAGATTTTGATTTCCCTAATTGTTGGAAACCATCAAAAAATGGAGAAGGTAGGGAGGAGCGGAATCACTTTCTCAACACCCCTAAATCCTACCCTAAGTAAAAAAACTGATTTCAAAGATACAAAACTTTTTGGATTTTACAAGCCCTCACAAGAGGCTACCGAAGTGCCCTAAATGACACAAAATTTAAGGAAAAAATTCTTACGAGTAGGATGACAACACAAAGGGTCCACGACATCATCCAAGACTACTCCAAGACAATTACATTCTTTTTAATCTCAAACAAAATAGTCCTACATTCATTTTAATCCCAAATTGAAATTTCCTAAATTTATTTTACCATTACATTGCATAAGCATAAACATTCATGGTATAAACATGCTCAATTCTGATATCAATTCATGTAACTAAGACTAAAGTAAATTCCATTATCCATTATTTACATTCCATCTCAAAGACAGGTCTAATAAGCACATTATTACAATTTACATCAACAAGACTGAAATGTCCTTTACATATAATTTTTTCAATTAAAGTAAAGTAACTAATTGCATAAGGTAAAAATCAATAGAACATGGTACAATAATCAATATTGATCCTCAAACTTCTAGTCTTGAGTGGTGGATACCATGCCACTCGACCATGTGATACTTGTAGGTTCACCCAACCATGCTAGGAGATAGTCACAAGGCCCAATCACACACATGTAATACACATGGGGAGAAGCATAAACACTCACTAAGACATTAAGAATACACATCATCCAATAATGAATTAGATCCAACACCAATCATAAAAATGAATTACTTATTTTAGGTGGTACTCAAAACTACTCTAGGACTAGATGCTAGAGAACTACCTAGGGAGTTTCATCATGGTGCTCATTAGTATGATATCATGTGTAATCTAGTACTCCTCTTGTATAGAAAATAATAGTTGACCTTACAAGACCCAAGATCCCCAAGCTAACATGTCTTCTGAAACATCCTTAGCCTTTATGAGCACTCAAGGCATGAGAGGGGCATCCATTATTTTTGTTAATTTATTACCCATGTTTCATTAGTTATCACTTGATTATATGGCTACCTAATAATGATCAGCCTAATTTCTACTTTGGGTTGGGGACACATTGGGGGAAACTACCATAACCCTCTCTAATACCTATGTCCTAAGCTCATCACAACCTTGAATGAGTGTGCCACGAAAAATAATACACAATTTCCATTTTCATCCAAATTTTCTATCATATTTCTACAACATCTATTTCCATATTTCATGGATTACACCTTTGTCCAAACATTCTAAAACATCATATTTCATTGGAAAATGTTGACATTTCATGCTAACCTTAGATGAACCATCATTTATAACTAGTCTAAGTGATCCTACATGGGCCATCTTGCTTAATTTTTCCTTGGGGGTTCCTAAAATTGACTAAGTCCTAGATTTTTGAGGTTTTGATCTGTCTCTTACCTGCTTACCTTTCATGCCTTCTCCATCACTCCCTTCCTTCCCATATTTCCTTTAAGTCTTTTTACTTTCATCCTTCTCCCTTACCCTCTATCCTTTACTGCTTTCACTTTGCAAGATAAACCTTTGGCATTACCTCCAACCGCCCAATCTTGATAAGATTTTTAAAAATTGGATGTCTTTTGTCTTGTTAGAATTCATGGGTCAACCTTTTCGATTTCCCCTTACCGATCCTCTCCTCGTCCATCCTTCATCTCCTCTCTCCGTTTTCACCAAAATTTAACTAAGTGTCAAGTTTCGAGGGTCGACCATCAACCTTCCCCTTTTCCTTCTTCCTCTCTCTTTGTCAACTAACACTCGAAGGTTAGACCTCCAACCCCCAATGGCTTGAGGTTCAACCTCCAAGGTCTCCACCTTTTTGTCCTTGCCACATGTCAAAATATTGATAGCCAGTGGGGTCAAGCTAAGTCTAGGCATCCCTTTAGTGGGATGGTGGGCAACTTCCACATGTCTTCTTACTGGCCTTCGAGTGTCGGCTTTCACTCTTCCCTCTTCCCTCTTAACTGATTGCACTTCACAATGTGTAGTAAGCCTTTAGTTTGACCTCTGGTAGTCTATTGTACGACCTCCAAATTCTCTCTCTTCTTCGAGTCTTTTGATTCTTCCTTTTCCTTCTCACTTGCACTCTTTTCTTCCAAAATTGACTATGTTAGGGTTTCAGCCTTTGGCCTTCGACCTTCCCCTTTATCTCTTACCTTTCTTCGACAAGAGGTATCTCATCAGCCTAAACCCTAATTCTTTCCTTTATCTTCATTGTTTCACCTCTTCCCTTCTTCCTTTCACACAGTAAGTGTGGTGTCTGACCTCCAAATCTCGAGGCCTAATCTCCAGAGGCTCCTTATCGAAGAGAGAACAATGTATTGTCAGGACTTGTTTTGTGGTGCCTTTGACATTCCAATGAAAGGAAAAATTACCTCATTGGAGGGATAGATGGATGTCAGCAGAAAATTGATGCTTGTCCCTTCGATATTATGAAAAGCTCATTTTGGAAGTGTACACCATTTAATTCCAAGGTTGTAAATGAAAATTTTTGGGCTTGACACCCCAACAATCCATGAATTGACATTTCTTCACTGACACCATTAATGTGCACCTACTCCCAGCAACCAAAATTGAAATTTTAGTGTTTGAGGACAAATTTTAATGCTCTCCACAAATTCTCCAATGGTTTTGGTTGATGCAATGCTCATTCACCACTATTGTATGTCCCTTTTGACCATTTCCATACTTAAATCACGAATTTCATGGAGGATTTGGATAGATTTCCTAGTAAATATTTATGGTGAGATGGATGGTATGCAAGTTTTTTCTTCTCCAGGCTCCTTTTAGCTTGATTTCTCATAGAAGGTATGGGCACCCATGATCATTCACTGTATCTTGTTGAATTTGCACTTTGATCTATGCCCTTGTCATTTTTTATGAGGGCTCCTTTCTTTCACACCATGCTTGTTTTGGACATGAATTTTTGAGTAAATTTCATGCTTCTTGATTATATTTGTAACCCTAGTTGGGTTAGGGTTGGGTTTTGAATGTATTCATTTGAGTTATTCTTAAACTATAAAATCAACACTTGTATTCATTTTTAGGGTTCTTCTTTTGGGCTCCTCTCACAATTTTCTTTTGTAGACCCTACATCTTGCATTTTTCCATTGTAAAGTCTAGCTTTTATGCCTATTATCAATAAAACATTACTATTATTATAGCTATTTCTTGCATGTTTGAGTAAAAATCTCTTACATTCATGTTTGAATGCTTGTTTTAGCTGATTTGTTGATATTTTATGCAATCTAAAGCAAAGACGAAACATATTTCTATCTTGGTGCATCAACTTCTTTCATTTTATGTTATCTTTATATCCCTTTTCCTCTATGAGTTGTTAGATTAGAGTAGTGATAGGGTTTTCATTGTGTTGGGTTAGACCAACACAATCTCACTTAGTTTAGAAGAGGAAGTCAACTTTCTCCAAAGATTAAACCTCATACATGTAGGGTACCACAAACTCGAGGTTGTTTCCATTGTATCATTAGAACATTGAACTCTTGTTTAGTAGGGTGCAGTTTTATGTGAACAAAAACCTTCAAATTTATCTGCATTCAAAAAACCAAAAGCCAAGAAATTTCTTCCAAACTCAATTGTAATTTCTTCAAAAATTACATTTTCAATTTTCAAATATTTAAGAATACCATTTGGTGCAAAAAGCACACCCAACACCCCTTTTAAGCTATAAAATTCACATTTTCTAGATTTCTTAAAAAAGGGGCATTATAACCTCATTTAAATGAAATTTCTCAAAAAACTTCTAAGATAATTAAATAAGCATTAAATTGTAGTGTAGAAAGATGTACTTTACATTTTCACACTTTTTTTGGGCCCCTCAATTAAACTGGACTTAATTATGCCTTAATAAGCCTTGGTTTACATCTACGGACTTAATAAATTACATTTTTTGAAGGGGAAATCCGACAATAATTAATTCCAACACATAATACTTTACCTTAAGCAATGTGTGTTCCAGGAATAGGGACTTGGGACCCATTTTACCATGGGAGAATGGGTCCTTCCTAGGCCTTTGAACCTAAAGTTAAAATATGTTTTTTGACGATATTTTAATGTCCCTAAATTCAAATTTTAATGTTGGCTTGTAAAGTTTATTTTTTAGGAAATTTAGGATACATACCTATCAATAGAAGGTTATTTTATCGATCAAGCTAGAATTTTCAAGAAGCAATCAAGTGGAATTTACAAGAGAAAATATTATTGACAAATGAATTCAAGAGAAGATTTATTTTTGATTTATTGTAGCAATCAAGATCTCAAGCATCATGTTAAAGCTTTTTGCAATCATTCATGTTTTTGGAGTTAACATTGTGATGTAGGTTTCAAAGATTCAAAGATTCAAAGAAAGCATTCAAATCACATTTCAAGCATCAAGATTCAAATCCATTGAAGCCATTTCATGCAAGATCAAGCTCAACACATTAGATTTCCAAAGGTTTATTCAAAGGTTTTGTGAGTTGCAACATAGCATTGTTCATTCATCATTCCTTTCATGTTTCATTATTTCAATTAAAGGTTTAATTACACAAATGGGGTTTGACCAAGGCAAACACCCATTCACCAAAAAAAAAAAAAATTCCCTCTTGTGTTTGTGTTGTAGATCTTAGGTTGAAGAAGGATTGAACATCTCTTAAAATGGAAAAGTTGTCAAAGTTGTCATCAATTCACGAAATCTCACCTATAGATTTGATTTTTAACTTTTCAACATTGAAACCCAAATCAATCAGAAGCTACATACTAACATAAGAGGCTCTTAAAAGATGGTTGAAAACCATGATCAAAGACCCATTCACCCATGGGCAAATGAGTCCCAGTTAGCCTCTCAAAACTACATTTTGGTGAGAGGTACACATCACTCTGCCATTCTCATACCTACAATTTTTTTATTGTTTTTATTTGTATTGAGCATTAAATTGGTGTTTCAAGTTTGAATGAGCATAAATGAGTTTATTTACTATTTTTAGTTTTTCTCCCAAAAGTGTTGTTCAGGCTAATACCCCTATCCTCAATCATAAGGAAATCAGTAGATTCTCTCATTGAGTTGACTCACCTAAGGGTTGCAAGTTAATTCTTTGTGTGGATCTCATTTCCTAATGAGAATAGGAAGATAGGTTCATCAACACTATTTCCCCATTTTCAAATATTTAAAACCTTATTTTTCTATGTTTCATTTTGGTGAAATCAACATTCTTGCACTATAAACTTTCTTTAAAATCTAAAAAAATTAAAAATTTCATCAATTTTGCATGGTTCTTACATAAAATTGCATAATCAGTCACTTAAATAAAAAAATTGAATCAAAACTAAATCTCAAATTTGGTCTTTTTTCTTGTCATTTAGCATCATTTTAAACTTGCATTTAGATTTGATTTTCTAGAAATCTAAAACTATAACTACTTGCTTGCAACCAGAACCTGAAAACATAAACATCAACTTAGAAATCTATAATTTGATTTTTCAAAACTATGACACAAGACCCATTCTCCCATGGGCAAATGAATCCTTGATCAAGCTTTTTTTTTTTCTGAATTTTTGGGAATTAAAAATCCTTTGTCTGCATTCTTTGTTTCTGTATTTAGGTTCATGTTTCACTTTCCATAATTTTTTGTTTTTTGCAATCATTTATAATAAGGTTAATTGATCACTTCAAGTGCATTTCAAAATCAAAGTTGGAATTAAAAGGCATCATTTTCAGGTTTTTCCATAGTATAATTAGAAAATTATCTTGTTTAAAATCTGGAAATTGCTATCTCTTTGCATTAACTTCCTTTTTTTGAGTGTTTGTTGCATTTATCTAGGGAGTATTCTCTATTTTGGGTGCACCTTAGGTTTGGTGAAACTTGTATGAACTTCATGACTTGGTGTCCTATTGTCAATAGTATCGTGAGATGTAGTTTTAGACTCATGTCATCCCATGATACACCACTCATCACGGATCTTGGGTTTTTCAACTATTTCACTCACTGTGTTGGCACTAGTCAACCCACTATGGACCATACCCTAGACACTTCATTTCCTATGAACTCTTTACAAAAAACTAATGTTACTAATGTTAAATCAATGGTTGCTAATGTCTCTCATGAGAACCTAAGGAAAATGGATGAAGAATTAGAAAAATTGCAAAACTTTGTTAGTTTTGAATACATTGTTGGTATTGTGATTCCTATCATAGATAACATGAGGAGAATGATAGATAATGAACAAGGAATAGAATTTATATGTAGCCTATCCAAGATCATTGATAAACATTTCCCTATAATGGCTAGTTGTGCTCAAAATTTGGGGTATACCCAAAGTCAAGGTGGAAATACAATTCTCCTTCCATAACTATGACCTCTATTCCGACATACACTAATCCAACTATTACTACAACGATACAACCTACTAGCAATGTCAATACTACCTAAGGTATTTCCACTGGGAATCCCTTTAGCTTTATGCATTCAAATATCATATCTCCTAATCCATCTCCCCTCACATACTTATAATTCACTCTCCCTTTGAATACATATACACCTCCACCATATTCACCTCCACCTCAAACCACAAACAATGATCTCACCCTTAAAAAACTCTTGCAAAGTGTTTCATCCCTCCAACAATAAATTGCTACATTGAACCAAAATCAAAATGGCCAAGCTTCACAATATGTCAAAATAAACCCATTATCCTTGGAGATATTGAGAACACAAATACCACAAGGTATAGAGATTCCTAGAGTTGAGAAATATGGTGGGAAATGAGATCTTGTTATCCATGTTTCTGCATACACAACCTTATGTAGTGACTTCATTTTTGAGGATAAACTCTTGTCTAAACTCTTCCCTAGATCCCATTGATGGTGAAAATGACACAAACAATGTTTAAATAGAATATCTCTACTCTATTTCTCCTGAAAAAGAAAGACAACATATAGTAGCCTAACTCCCAAGGTTTTGGTAGTTAGTTCTCAACTGTCTAGTGTCACTCAATTGGTCCATGCAACTATAATATTCAAGGGGCATTTTTTGGTAATAAGGAATGCAAGCAATGACTTATTCATTGAACTGTTTCTTAATGAAAAGGGGGTTTTAAATAAAAGAAAAAGATAGACTAGGGCATACATCAGTAAAACATGAATAAAACTTATCTAGTATCCAAAAATATATCTACAATCAACGAATGTTCTTCCAACAAATAAAAAAAAATCATAGCATGATGCAATTTACATAATAGTCCATACTATTGCATGCATCTAAGGTGCTTAATTTAACATCACAATCACACATCATAAATAGTTCAAAGATAAAAGAACACACTCTCATTCGTTGCCAAGATCATAGATCAACAAAATTTCAATAAATTCAATTCACAGATAATCTAATGAAATAATCCTTAAATCTGGTTCCTTCTAATGATTTTCATCACATAAGAAACACTCATGCTTCAACACAATCACTGGAATATAGATAGACTATAATTCATCAACCTTATCCAATAAAACTCAATTCCAACACCATATTGCGTAAAAACCTGTATTTATATTCAACTGTAAATAAAGTAACAAAGTATCTCTATAAAAACTATGAAAAATTCTATCTCCTACTATCAAGTGGCTAATCTTATTCTCATCAGTCGACCCTTACAATATGATACCCCAAAGGTATTTATAGATGTACAAAAATCTGTAGTCCTTTCTATCTTAAGTCGATCCATCTTTTTAGGAATCTAAGTCTTCTTGGAAACTCAGATCAATTTGATCTCTAGTTCCCACCTTGATCATTTAGTTAAACTGGAGAGAAGAAGATAACGGGTAAAAGAAAGCCATGCACCTACAAAAACCACCAATCATGCATGCGGAGAAGAAAAGAAAACCATGCATGCAAAGTTTTCTCTATAGTGTACTCATCGTAACTGGAGAAGACTTGTTGAAGCATGTCCAAATCCGGCCCATGAACCCAATTGTCTTCAAACTTGATCCTTTCTAATTCTGAGAGCAACAAATCCTCTCATGTCTCTTAGCTTTGTTAACTCCCTTTTAGCAACCCTTACTTCTTCTTTAATATCCATCAATAGATCTGGCGCTAGAAGGAGGGCCAAATCCACCACATTGATACCTACATTTCCACCACTGCTTACTCCACCTGGATTTCAACCAAATCCACCTACACCACCACCAATTCAACGTACATCACCACCACTGGCTCGGCCAGTATCGCCTCCACCTATTAGGCCAGTGTCACCACCAATCCAGCCTATATCACCACCTGCTCAACCAATTCTACCTATTGGTGTTTAAAAATGCAACCCAACTAGGATTTGCAATTCTCTAAGAGGTAGCCAACCTCTATATTAAAGAACCACAAAGGCTAATGGCCAACTGACAAGAAATGGAATGGATACACATTTCCCTTGCACTTCAAGCTCTGTAAGACCTAGGGGGGTAACCCTTTAACAACATCAAACAATCTAGACACACAAGTAACAAGATGTTGCTTAACAAATTATGTTCTCACATAATTGCCGAGGAACCTAAAATATCACTCAAAATTGGCTAACACCTTGAGTAAATTTCACTAACCAGCATGGAGAACATGAAAAACACAACTCAACAAAATATATTTGAAATAGTTTTTGATTTAAAGAGTTGGGACCAAACTGAAAACAACAGAAACATGATAATGAACCAGTGCCATAAAAATGGGCTATGGAGTCATATAACTAGCATTCATCTTTCAGTGTTGAACATTCTCTGAAGGTCTTGCAAATGTTGTCACATTATGACAACCAGACCACTGAACCTTTCTCTTATAACTATGCTTATAAATCCACCTGAAACATACCACTCCTGTCACATTTGTCAAAGCAATTACACTATCCCTGAACAATAGGCAATAATAAAAGAAACTTGTGCTTTATTAAAGCAATTACACTATTCATAGAACAGAAGGCAACAACATATGTAACTCAAACACAACAAATGTGCATGAACGTACTCATATAATTTTATTATTGAATCCAAAATAGCATTACAATTCAGCCATGGAGACAATTATCGGCTAAATAAACATAACAAAACAATTCAGAACACACACTTTCAGATTAAAAATGACTAACAATCATATTTCCCCCTAGCTTTACAATCTACCCATAGCTTCTGCCTGAATTGCAGAGCTTTAAAAAATTGAAACCATTACAATTTAGAAGAGAAAAGAAGATATAGAAAATAGAAGCAAATAGGAGCAGCCCTAAACTTGATCTGCAATTGCCATCTGGAAGCTCCATCACCATTGATCAAACTGAAAAGAATATCTCCTCTCCTTCCTTTGCAACAAAAAACTTATTCCCTCAAAAATAGAATTTTCTCATCATTGCCCAACAACAGAAAATCAGCCCATGTGGAGAATCTTCAAATTCACCCAGCTGGAAAATATCTCTTCCCATGCAAATTTTGTTTCAACCTTTTATGCTCTTCATTTAACAATTTTGTTGTATTTTCTTTCCCAACAAGTATTAAAGTTTTACAATTTTAATACTTTGGCTCCAACTTTACTTTACTGTCCATCATGTTATATTTGTTTGAGCCAATAAAATATTCAACACAATGAATACTTACTGTCCCCATAAAACATTCCCGTGCACTTTCACTTTCAATGGCTTTGCACTTTATATTTCCACTCCATATTTGCTTGCCATTCACTCTTTAGTGAAATATTAAATATTTCACTCATAAGTAAAAATCACTTAAAAGAATTCACGGGCACTCACCATAATGAAAATATTTGCCCATTCCATTTTATTTTACTCACCGAGTAAAATATGTATCCCACACTCAAAATGTTTACCCGTATTTCTATTTAATACATTGTCCACTTTCACATTTTATATTCCACTATTCTCCAGCAAAGAGAATATTACGTGCAAATATTTAAAAATATTGTGCTTGGGTGAATAAAATAATTACCCACATTTCACGTGCACCTATTTATTTGATCAAACACTTTTCTTTTAAATTAGAGGCTTAAAAATATTACACCATTGGGAAAAAAGAAAACTTCACTCGGAATTAATATTTTACGTAGCACATAATCTTTTAAAACTTCTTCATTTATTTTCACCAAGTAAAACCCAACCATACCCATGCCTTGAAATTTCTCCTGGGCCCACCATGTCTTGATCTTGCTCAACCTCACGCACCTTACAAGGATTTTGATGGCGTCATCAAAATCTCGCGAGGTCAGCGAGGTATGCCTTAATTTCAATTTTTGTATGCTTGGGCATTGGTGTTTGCTTGTTTCCTGAGCTCGGCTGCCAATCAAACCATCGAGCCTCCTTCTGCATTCCTATCTTTGTTCCTTATGACTGTGACTCACCTGGCATGAGTCTCCCTCCAAGCCAGTGCACCCCTCATCTGGTCTTTTCTTCACTTCCATTCAAGCCAAATGTATTTGCCTCCTTTATGCTTTGATGGCTACGCATCCACTTCTTTGGTTGTCTGCACCCGTGGTCTTCTCCTCTCATCTCCCTACTACTTGCGCCCTTCACTTGCTCTTCCAAATGCACGGGCTTCACTGTCTTTTGTGCTTTGGTGGGTTTTCATACCCCTCTCCAAGCCGCGCCCACCTTTGCTCTGCTTTGGTTGTACCCCATTCCTTGGTGACTTCCTTGTTTGCCTCATGCTCTAATGGATATCCATTTGCTGTCTCCAAGCCGCGCCTCATACACTTGCCAATTGCATTTGTTTGAGAATTACCAATGCCATTTCAGCAGTTTGCAACATGGTACTCCATTGGATCACATTGTTTGGGGTTTCTCCATTTTACAGATTGTGTGCCAGTGTATGCTTTGATGAATGTTTGGATTTATATTTTTCTTGGAAGTTACTGCGCTCTTTAATAAATCCATTTTGTACTACCCTATAACCATGGCGTATTTGCCTCCTTTGGATTGAGTGAAACACTAGAGATAGCCTCATACAATGGATCCTTCCATTCTATCACACCAAACACTTCTCACAATAGTGATTCCCACAATAAACACATTGAGTTGATGGCAATAAACTAGTCTGAACAAATACTTAGCCACTAACATATGCACATTTAATTGTAGTAGTGCATATATTGATTCTAAGAGCACCAATGTAAATCATTGGTTTACCATAACCACCTCAACTTTTCAATGTTTTATCTTTACTAGCTAAGTTTGAATTCATGTTTTAATGTGAATTTGTATCACAATTAAATAATGTTTGGTATTGCAAACATGAACATCTATGAATATTCCTATGAAAAGAAGGTTTCCATTGCACTGCATTGCATCAACTTCAAACATGATAGAGCATGTTTGACCTTTTAAATTGAACAATACACCAATAGAACAGTGATGTCTTCCCATTTTTTGATTATCAATGCAATTCATCTATGTTGCTTCAAATTTTGAGATCAGCTCATTTCCATATCCATGCCATTAACCCTTTCCCTTCTTGCCACCATGCAATGTTTATATATTATGCAAGGCATGTCAAGTCCTATGTGTGCCCGACTAAAATAATTTTCATTTTCAAACAAGTTTTATGCTCAAATAGTTTGATAATGCCTTTTGAATACTTGTGAGGTTGAAAAACGAACTGGGTCTACATCAAAAACATTTTTTTGACACTTTTACAAAATGGTCAAAACAGGTCAAGTTGCCTCAGGAATCAATCTAGGAAACTAGTCAAACGACCTCATGAAGCAATAAAAAATTACGAGCATACAGTCATTTGATCCAAAAGTATATTGAAAAATGGATTAGAAAAATGAAACCCTAGGAACCGGATATTAATCGAAAATTTTGCTCAATCAGGATTTTCTGAAACAACTGTTGTTCTGCACCAATTAAAACTGACTTAACTACCAATTTGCAAAAATAGTAAATCAACTCCTAGCGAGCTGCCATTGGACATAGTGGAACATTAAGATACCCTAAGAACGTGTGCAAAAGGAATTTGCTTGAATCAACACTGATCAAAAGTTATTAACAATCAAATTTGACCACTCAGAAAAGCTGTCAGGAATGCAGATGTGAAACTGAACAAACTGCATTCAGTTTTGATCTACTAAAAATAGCAAATCAGATCATGAGGCTCTGAAAATTGACATGTAAGATCATCTTGATATGGAAAATACAGAACAACATTCGTTTTGACATGAAAGTCAACTGGTTGTGAAATCCAAGCTCAAACAGGAAGTTGTTTCGCAAAACAAACAGTATGCAAACAACAGAATAGTGTCAAAACCCTCCAGCTTCACTTTTCGAAACTCTGTCAAAACTTGTCGTGGGAAGTTTAAAATTGACATGCCTTCTCACATAGGTTAACTGAATATTTCTGCAAACGGGTTTTGCACGACAATCAACAGGATTCAAAATAAAAGCCTCCAAAGTGGGCCAGTTAGATAGGCTTGTCAGGTGCACTTCTGAAAGTGCAGAAGCAAAAGAATTTTTTTTTAAATAGGCATCTCAAATTTTGCAAATTTGAGAGTGCCATCACTACCCATGGCTTATTTTGTGAATAAACCCTCTCTGTTAGGGACTATTCCAAGAGGAATCCATGATTTATCGAAGAACCCATAATTTTTTGTCCCAAGTACATGCATGGCGAATCAAGAAGTGTTGTGGAGCATATACAAGCATTCAAAGATGCTTGTACACGTGCTCAATTTTCTCATCAGGATGTGGCATGTAGATTGTTTCCTTATTGTTTGGGGGTCATGGCATATAACTGGTACTTAAATCTGCCCCAGGGATCTATTCTGGGTTGGACAGATTTAGAAAATGCATTCATTAATCAATTCCGGGTTTATGTAGACCCTGCCATCTTGTATCACCAGTTTGCCACCATAAGGAAGGAACATCATGAGCCACTACCTCTATTCAACACTAGGTTCCAAAGGATGTTTCGTAGGTTGCAAGATCCTTACTTGGTAGCTGAGAATATTGTCATTCAATCATATTTAAGAGTTGTTGATCCCTTGATTGGCCTATTCTTGCAGAGAACTTATCAAGCCAATGAGATTGACTCCCTGTCTAAGGTTTATCATCTAGCTATCAAATTGCAACATCAGATAAGTCTGCAATCAGGAGTTTTAGGAGCAACTCTCCCTCCCATGAATTATCAAATGCCTAACCCACCATTATACAACACTTTCCTAGGAATGTCTTACTCCCAATACGGACCTGTGTCTAAGTTACAAGCCCCACCTACCATGCCCTTTTTCGGAAATGGAGTACAAGATTCTTCCCAACAACCTCAAAATCAACAACAAGTGGGAGGACCAACCCATGTTCATTCCCCATCCATAGTATAGAATGTACAAAATGAACAAACTGTTCAACTGACCAGTGAGCTAGAAACTCTTAAAAAGACTCTATCTCAAATGTCTAATGATATGGCATAGCTTAGGAAAAATCCTCCCCACAACCAAAACCAGAATTATCATAACCAAGGAGGTTACAATAACTAGGGGAATTATTCTAATTAGAATGGGAATCAAAACATCGACCGGAATTTCCAGAATTAGAACTCCTCTAATCAAAATTACCAAAATCAGAACAGAGGATATAACCAGAGGTTTAACAACAACAATAGGCAGTGGAATACTGGACCTAACAATGGGGGAGTTCCCCATAATTATCAATCAGGTGAGGAGAGATCACATATTGCTAGTGTGGCTGACCTTAATTTCATGACTAATTGGTGCAGGCTACACGATAGTGCAACACATTATGAGGTTAATTGCCTAGAAATGGAGAAAATCGTAAAGATTGCACAAGATGATGCCCATCCTCTAGTAGGAAATTCCAATCAGGATAATGGGCCAGTAAGTACTACTATGACTTATGAGACTATTGAAGAGAAATACCAATTTCCCATGTAGGGAGATAATGAGCCAAAGGAGGATGTGTATGATGCCCAAGCCTTTCAGTCCAAAGGTGGTCACTTTATGAGAAATCAGAATAAGGGCCCGTTTACTACATCTGCACCTCCAAATAACACGGTCCCACCTAACCAGAATGCAAATAATAACCCACCACCACCAAAGCGACCTTCTAACTCTCAGAATAGAGGTAATCTGCCTCCTTTCCCCAAATATCAAGTGAGGAATTATTCAAAATTTGATTTTATTGCAGAGCTACAAAGGCAGAAGACATCATTGCCATTCTTTGACATCATGAAGTGGTTTTCAGCTCAACGTGAAGTAGTATTGAAGGCCCAAGAAGAAGGCCAAAATATTACATTCCACTAGACTCACCGAAAAAGGATAAATTATTGTTGAATGTGCAATACCGATGGTGGACAAGGATGTGAGGGACATGCAACTAACTAATTTTCAATTGGGAATGGTTAACTTGGGGAGTCCCATAAGAGATCAAAAAATGAACTTGATAGATGTGGTAGCATCATCCACTAAATCAAGAATGATGAAGGATAAGCAAAGAAAGGATGAGCTTAAGGCTCAATTAGATCAATTGCATACTTTCTTGAATAGTGTTTCTTCTCTGAGGTCACAACAAATTGCCACCATTGAGACACCAATTTTTCTTAGCAAGAAAGAGGTGGATGATTTGGTGGAGGTAAGGAGTAAGGAAGAGATGTTGGATAGATGGACTGATAAACTAAATTAGGAAATAAGTGAGGTACTGGACAATAGTTTTGAGGTTCACAAGATGACAGAGGAGCTAATAGAAGAGATGAATCAGTATGTCAAAGTATTGGGAGAACAAGAGGAGGAGTACAAAGGATATAGCCAGAAGCTGAAAGAGGTTAATAAATTTATGAAGTCCACTCTTCTAAAACAATCAATACTTGAAGAGGACAACAAAGATTTCTTGGAAAAGACCTCCAGCATAGTCCGATTTAGATCTGACTTTTTATACAAGCATAAAAATGAAGTTCAAGATTCTGTCAAGGATTTGAATGAACATTTTGAAGAGTTAGAAGTAGTTATTGCTATTATTATAAATGTTGATATACCGGTAAAGGAGGGCCTATCTTTGAGCCAAATAAAAGAGAAATGGGATGATAGGCTTAAAGAGGTCATGCAAAAGGGAGATGATGGAGAAGATCTGTTGTTAGATCGGTTGATGGATATTAAAGAAGAAGTAAGGGCTGCTAAAAGGGAGTTAACAAAGCTGAGAGACATGAGAGGATTTGTTGCTGAGGAATTAGAAAGGATCAAGTTTGAAGACAATTAGGTTGATGGGTCGGATTTGGACATGCTTCAACAAGTCTTCTCTAGTTACGATGAGTATACTACAAAGAAAAATTCGCATGCATAATTGATAGTCTCATGCATGCATGGTTTTACTTTCTCCTCCGCATGCATGACTGGCAGTTTTTGTAGGCGCATGGCTTTCTTTTCTCCTCTATCTTCTTCTCTCCAGTTTAACTAAATGATCAAGGTGGGAACTAGAGATCAAATTGATTTGAGTTTCCAAGAAGACTTAGATTCCTAAAAAGGTGGATTGACTTAAGATAAAAAGGACTTCAGATTTTTGTACATCTATAATTACCTTTGGGGTATCATATTGTAAGGGTCGGTTGATGAGAATAAGATTAGCCACCTGATAGTAGGAGATAGAATTTTCCGTATTTTTTTACAGAGATACTTTTTAATTTTGTTTACAGTTGAATATAAATACATGTTTTTACACAATATGGTGTTGGAATTGAGTTTTCTTGGATAAGGTTGATGAATTATAGTCTATTTGTATGCTAGTGATTGTGTTGAAGCATGAGTGTTTCTTATGTAATTATTTTCATCACATAAGAAAGAGGACCATGCCTAGCATAAACTAATGGCAATACAAAATAATGATGATACAAATAATTTTGAATCAAATATACAAGTATAGGTATAGGTATACAAATCAAGTCAAAAAATATAAACCAATGACCACAAACATGAGAGGAACTACATCCTCCCCCAATAGAAATAGACTTAGTCCTATGAGCCTGCAAAAGGATGAGGATAAAGGACTCTTAGTGGTATTGAATCATCCCAAGCCATTTAACACTCATTATTTGTGTCCCATAAGACCCTTACCTACTCTAGATCGCAAACTATGAGGGCCAATATTTACTATTTGACAATATGAATGGGCTCCAAACAAAGTTTCTTAAGCTCCTATAATTGCAAAGAACCCTAATCTTGAACATGGGTCACATCTTAAATACATTTCTTGAGAAGTGAAACATGAAATACGTCATGGATATGTGACTAGTTGAGTGACAAGGAAATTTGGTAGACAACAGGACCAATCCTCTCAAGGATCTCAAAAGGTCCAACAAAGTGTGGTGTGATCTTAGACTTTCCCATAATGGATAAGGCTCTTTTTTGGTCACACTCTCAAGAAAATATGGTTACCTACTGAGAAATGTCAATCCAATCTATGAGAACCAACATACTTCTTTTAATGGTCCAGGGCTATCACCAAGTGCTCCTTAATCTGAACAACTTGCTTCTTCATATCCCGAAGCATCTTATCAATAAAGACAACATGATCCTCTAAATGATCACAAGTTAAGAGTGCACACCAAGGATGACTATACAAGGCCTAAAAAGGTGCCATACCAAGAAAATTGTGATATTTATTATTATATAAAAACTCTACAGGCTATACATAGTCCTCCCACCTTAAATTTTGGTCCATCACATACATGTGAAGCATGTTCTCAAGAATTCAGTTCACTTTCTCTCTCTATCCATTTGTCTCAAGATGGTAGGCATAAATAAAATTAAGTTGTCCCTAAAGTATGTTGCAAAGAGGTCCATAACATGAATGTGAACAATGGGTCTCAATCTAAAATGATCTTATGTGGAACTCTGTACAAGCACACAATATGCTACATAAATGCACATGTCATTGATGTGGCTAAATGCAAATTTATCATAGGTAAAAATGGGTAACCATTGACAACTTGTCCACTGTCACCATGATGGCATCATGATGAAAATAAGACATAGGCAACCCAACAATGAAATCCACTTGGTAATGGCATGTGATTGCAAAAGACTTGTAGGATGTTGATGCTTTGCCTTCATGCACTAACACTCAAGATATATAGCCATAAAATTAATAACATCATGGCTCATCCCTGATTAATGATATAATTGTGTAACATTGAAATGTATCTTATTGACACCGAAATATGTTGAATATAAAGCACGATGTGTCTCAAACAAAACCACTAAATGAAGATCACCAAAAACTAGAACATAAATACGATTAAGATACATTACAATAGTCCTCTAGACACTAAAGAATAACTAGTAAACCTACCCCAAAGGGTTCTCTCAAAATCTATCTTCGCTCTCACCTTTTGATTCCATGTATTACTAGGAAGTTCCTCAATAATATGACCATGTATATTGGTACCAATGGTAAAAATGAGATCTCATGTCTCCTATTCAAGTTATCCATGACAAAATTCTCCTTCCCTTTGATGTAATGAACACTAAAGTCATACTCACACAAATATTCCATCCAATGATGATGTTAAACATTCTGGTTCAATTATGTTATGACATTTCTCGGAAATATTTATAAAACAATTATAAATATATCAAACCAATTCAAGGGAGTGACCTTCAATAATCATATAATAATATATGAATTCAATATTGTATGATATGATGATATGAGAGAGAGTTATATTCCTTATTTATAGGCTAAACTATGTAGGGACATACCCCTTCATCCTAATTAAGAGGTATTAGTGTATTAACTAATATGTTTTTTAGGATTAAGCATGCCACAAGTTATTATCCTTGAATATATAATATATACTTAGTAATATATCATATTAGGATCATATCACTCCCTTTCCCTTTAGAAAATAAATTTCCCTCAATGATTAGTAACTCTAAAATATTTTGTATAAAACGTTCATTGTTCCATGTTGCATCTTAAATTGGAAAATTCTTCCACTTGATTAGGAATTTTGAGGTGGTTGTATTTTCCAATTTGATTTTGGAAATTCATGAAGCTTTTATATATTTTTTAAGTATTTTTTCCATAATATTAGTGGAAAGTAGATGAGAGAGTCCACAAAAATATGCATTCTTAATTAGTTTATCCACAAGTCTAGTTACATTAATATTATTTATCTTTTTCAACCCCATAATGAAGTCCATTAATATTTTTTCCTAGTTTTGTATTGGAATGCCTAATGTTTGTAAGAGGTCGAGATTCTCTGTTATTTTCATTTTATTTCTTTAATAACTACCTAAAAGATTTTTTTTTATAAGATGATAGGTTTGAACAAATATTCTATAGTATCTTGTTAGACCCAAAAATCCTCTCTTCTTAGTGTCCATCTTAACACCCTTAAATGACACCAAATGTATTGAGTATTCTACTTGTTTCACCCTAAAGACACATTTGGATTGTTTTGCATAGACTTTATTTCTTCTAATTCATTAGCAATAGGAATATGAAACTTATCTTTATGAATAATTTTGTTTAGCTTCTTGTAATGTGAGCACATTCTCCATGGATCATCCTTTTTGTTAAGAATAAGCATAGCCTGGGACTACTAGGATTTTTTGTTGGGATACATAATTCTTTGTGGTATTAATTTAATGTCATGATTATTGTATTTGATTAGAGGTACAACCTTGGAATCTTGAAATACTTGTTGTTGGTGTTGAATAATCTCTTGAATTTTTGGTTGATCTTGAGTTATCATATCTTGTGCTTGTATAAAATATAATTGTGATCCTATATTATAAGAACCTTTTTGAGTAGTTTCATCATCCTATGGGAGATAATTAATTCACTTGGTGGTAATTTCATTCCTATAAGTTCATAATATGGTGGTGAAGGTGCCCAAATGTAACACACAACCATGCACAAGGGAGTCCATCGCCACCCTAGCACTGATGGATAACTCAACCTTCCAACTAATGCTTTACCTTAATACCCCAAGACAACATTTCTCTACAAGGAATAGGGAAATAAAGGAATCTGAACCACTATAATCAAACAAAATGGAAACATCGACTCCATCTAACACACATGATAAATCAACAATAGTGCCTTGATGCTCATCCTAATGGTTATCCACGACCACAAAAACTTTGTGGGATCTACCAATATCTCCTATTGTAGGCTTTAAAATTTTTTACCTCTAAGGATAATATTTAACATAATGACCCTTTTGGCAACAAGAGAAGCATGATTCTCTACCATGTCCTTGTCTTGTTGTAGGTTCTCGAGACTAGTGATATTAGTGATAACTCCCTCTACTAGAAGTGGGATTACTAACTTGAGTTGGATGTGTAATATGTGGGTCTCTAGCCAACCCTCCACCATGATTCTTGGGATAGTGACCACACAAACTTTGCCCATGTTGAGGGGCCCATGAAGATCTCTCTTGTTGATGCTAATATTGTTGTTGTTGTTGAACTAGAATAGAGGGTGCTAATAAAGCCATGGAAAACCATATAGGTTGAGAGTGAGACCTTATACACTCAAAATTGATGTAGATGAACATCCCAACTGAAATCCAATATGGCCTATGAACCCTCTAAAAAGGTTCTTCTTTGTCAGTCTTTCTTTCTCCATCAAAACCTCCAATGACTTAGGCTCAAATACCAAAACACCATCACTAATCTAAGCATTCAGATCATGTACAAAGCACTAAACTAACATTCCCTCATCCTCAACTACCCTCATATACTGCTTAAGATCAAATAAATGATTCTTATATTGATCAACTGACATGCCCAACTAGTGAAGCTCATGAAAATAATCAACATGTCTCTTCTTATAGTGATATGAGAGATAACATGAACAAAGCATCTCCATAAAAGTCTCCTAAGAGATAGTGGCAATATTTAAATGATGTTTTTTCTCCTCCTAGTGCCACTAGGTGGAAGCAAACCCCCTCAAGTGCATGATGACACATAGAACCTTAGTATTTCTACCATAGGGATGCATCATGAAAGAGAAATCTAAGGCCAAAAACAATTTCTCTGCCTCCAAACCCCCATATGATCCCTCAAAAGTATTTGGATGGGTTCAAATAAGGCCTCTCATGTGCCACCATCCACATGCATTGCATGCCTATCCCCTCAATTAGGTGGATCCTACTCAACCTCTCTTTTCTCTAGTATGATGAGGGCTCCTAGAGTGCTCTCTCTCACTAACCCGATGTTGTTCCTCTTGTGAATCAGGAGAATATATTGAATGGGAAACCTTCTGATGAGGGAATAACCTTGCTATTATCTCTTGAAGGAGATCAATAACTTGAGGATTACCAAGATAATTAATCGATGGATCTACATGTGGATTCTCAACTTCTTCCTCTCTACCACTCCAATGTGAAACCTGAAGCCTAGGAAGCATCCTTTGAATGACAAGAGTTGCATGTGTTATAAAATAGATGATATTATCTATCAATCAATTCTAAGGAATAATACCATAAGGTTTAACATCATAATTCATAATCCATATTTAGCAGTCACATGTGAAACACGTCAATCAAACACATCAATCACAAGTAAGCACATAATACAAAGCTCCCATCATATGAAAATGGAATTGATTCCATATGTAATGCTTTGACATGAAACGCTTGAAACAATAGCTGAAATAGATAATAATAAAAAATTTAAATACAATTTATTCACTTACGAAACATTAGTACAACTAGGCACACTAAGCCAACACATGATGTCTTATTGAAATGTGAAATCATACAAGCAGAAGAATAATACCACACAACACCCTATGACTTATTAGGAATGTTTTGAACACAAAAAATAATAACCTTGAAGGATTTAAACCTTCCCAAGTCTTCAAAAGTCTAGGTGAACAATCTCCCTAACCCTAGATTTAACAACTAGGAAACTTCAAAATAAAGCACATAAAATGATGCAAAAGATAACATAAATCCTCAATGAAAACACATAAGAACATGATAAAAAATACCTAGACTCTCAATCCCATGAGGAACAACTTTTGTTCACAAATTTTCCATATACAAGGTCCAAGAGTACCTTCTACCAATAAAATTGATTGAAAATGGTATATTCTAGGATACTGGTGCCCAACTTGGACACTAGCACCCATCTCTAGTGTCCTTTAGGGATGGATGTGTCCTTTCAAGATGCTTGAGTCTTATTTAGGTGCATGTGTCCCTAATACACATCTCAATGTTTTTGGTGTCCCTACTAGAGTAGTTGTTCCTTAGGTAGTGGTATTCTCTAGACTAGGGAAGGACCTCCAGGACCCCCCAAGCACTAAGGGAACACCTAAATGTGTGTATGACACTCTAAGAACTAATAAACACCAAAACATGACTTAGGGTTCAACAAAGAGTTCAATTTCCTTGATCATTATACATTTACCACAAATGAAGGAGAAGGTAGGGAGGAGTGAAATCAGTTCCCTAACACCCATAACCCTTGCCCTAAGAAAGAAAACACCTATTTTAAAAGACAACAATTTTTGGATTTTACAAGACCTCACAAGAGACTACAAAAGCTCCCTAAATGACACCAAAATTAATGAAAAGAATTCCTAAGAGTAGAATGACAACACAATGGGTCCATGACACCATCCAAGACTACTCCAAGACACTTAGATTATTTTTAATTCAAAATGAAATGTCATTCATTTTAAGCCCAAATTGAATAATACCTAATTTTTTTTACCATTGCATATCATTAGCATAAAAATATGATAGGATCGTGCTTGATTCCAATACTGAGCAACGTTACTAAGACTAAAGTACCTTCCATTATTTGTTTTTTACATTCTATCTCAAAGAGAGGTCCAATAACCACATTATTACAATTTACATCAATGGGACTCAAATGTACTTTACTTATACATTTTTCATTTAAAGAAAAGTAACTAATTGTATAAGGTAAAACTTAATATAACATGGTACCCTAATCAATATCTATCCTGAAACCTCTTGTCCCTAATGGTGGTTACCATGCCACTACACCATGTGATACCCATACATTCACCCCACTATGCTAGGAGATAGTCACAAGGCCCAGTAACACACACAATACATATAGGGAGAATGGTATACACTCACCTAAGACACATAGAATACATGATATCCAATAATACAATAGATTCAACATGAAGGATTAAAATGAATTATAACTTCTTGTAGGTGTTATTCAAAACTACACCGAGAATAGATTTTAGAGAGATAATTAGGAAGAATCATCATGGTGACCAATGATATGAAATCACATGGAATATAGTAATTTTTTCATATGTACTATGATGCTTTACCTTACAAGACCCAAGCTCCTCAAGTTGGCTATCTTCCCAAACATCCTTAGCCTTTACGAGCACTCAAGGCATGAGAGGGGCATCCATTATCATTGCTAATTTATTACCCCTTGTTTCATTGGTTATCACTTAATTATATGAATCCCCACCCATGATCAACCTACTTTCCACTTTGGGATGGGGACATGTTGGGATCTATTCCCACAACCCTCTATAATACCTACATACTAAGCTCATCACACCCTCCAACAAGTGTGGTACAAAATAATACATGATTTTATTTTCATCCAAATTTCCTAACATGTTCCCACAACATCTATTTTCAAATTTCATGAAGTACACCTTTCTCCAAACATTCTAAAACATCATTTTTCATTGGAAACCTTCAAATCTTATCAACATTCAAAAAGCTAGAAACCAAGAAATTTGTTAAAAATTAAATTTTGAAATTTTAAAAATTCAAGAATACCCTTTGGTTCCAAAAGTGCATGTTGACATTTCATACTACCTTCTATGGCCCATAAGTAAGAATTGATATGTGAAATATTATATGGGCCTTCTTGTACGAAATATGCCTTAAGAAACCTAAAAATGACTAAGTGTTTGACCAATCAGAATTTCAGGTTTTCGATTGTCTGCATACTCACATAAAAAATCTCTCTATTGGGTTCCTACCTCAACGAACTCCAAGTGAACCTAGTGAGTCAAGACTTGAAATTATTGAGCCTTGAGATAGGTAATTTTCAACCTAATTTATCAATTCTTTTAAGATAAATAGGTTTTTTTGTTGATATAATAAAATCTATCTACCTGTTGTTGCATGTATAACACCCTCATCAAAAAGAACTTTGGAATTTTGTACATGCTCTAACTTTGATGATGTCCATGTTGTTTGACCAAGGTCACCAATAATTTCCAAAATAATAGAACACTATGGAAAATGAGTTTTGAAAATATAATCAATACCATAGCCTCCTTATAAGCATGTAATGGTTCAATCATAGTATGATGGATGTAGCCTAATTTGTAGATCATATAGGAATATTTAGTTTTTTCTCCATTTTCAAATGAAATAAAAGTGCCTAGAGATTTCCCATGCTCCCTTGTTGAATCCAAATTTCTTCTAATAATTAGAACTACTAATGAAATGTACTGATTCCACCATGGACCTATTCAAACATCTAAACCATGGTATAATGCCCATTTATTTCTAAAATTGAAGCATTGACTTCAACCTTAATCCTATTTTATCAACCAAATTATCTTCCCTAAAAGAACCCCACAAGTCTAACATCACCTCATTCCTCTGCATCAACATTAATGTCACTCTCCAACAATGTATTTCACTTTAATTTTTGATATCACACAACCATACGCCTTTCTCCAACTATTTACTTGAAG
This sequence comes from Sequoiadendron giganteum, assembly GCA_007115665.2. NCBI lineage: Eukaryota > Viridiplantae > Streptophyta > Pinopsida > Cupressales > Cupressaceae > Sequoiadendron > Sequoiadendron giganteum. Next base: position 187,938,681 of record CM021104.1, on the reverse strand, counting down.
GATGACTAGCATAAAATTCTCATCTTGCCAAAAAAAATTACTTTTCAAAGTTTCTAAAACATTTTCAACAAATCTAAATCTTCTTATTGGATCTCATAAGACAATATATCATCGAGGCATTATGTCAAATATTTTGCATGCCTATGATTTTGTTCCACTTTCGAAAAAAAATTAAATTTGAAAACTTCGTTGAGAAAAGAAAAATATATGGCAGGTTTACTATGAATATGTTAAAGTGAAAAAAAATATGATTTCCCATTTCCCAACACAATTGCATTTTCTTGAGAGCTTTGAAAACCTATTCAACAAACCCATTTTGTGTATCCTTTGTAATCATTTCCATTCCATGAAATAACATTTCTATAAGGCATGTTGTCTAAGAGTCCATGCACCTTCTTTACATTCTCATATATTGTAAATTGACTTTACTTGAAAGCTTCTAAGATCATTTTAATAAATGCATATTCTTATCATTTCAAATGGATGTCAATATGCTATTACAAAGTTCCCATATTGGCACAATTAAAGAGGATGCTAGCATGGGTCGTAGAATTTGGCTTTATACCAATCAATTCAATTTTCTTGGAAGTTTCTAAAACCCTTTCACCAAGTCCATTTGTGCATAAACTAGAAACCATTATGTTGCATGAGATAGCATCTCTATTGAGGGACTCGACCAAACATATCATGTTGCATTCATAACTATTATGACCCTTGCAATGCCAATTCAAGATTTACATATTATTGGTAGTTACATAAACTGTTTCTCTTCATTAATGTTCAAAAATGAGAAAGTTCATAAGTTGTGAAAAGTTGAGCAAGAGAGCATTTCTTCAATAATGCTAAAAAATGAGAAAGTTCATAAGTTGTGAAAAGTTGAGCAATAGATCATTCCTTCACTAATACTAAAAATGAGCAAGTTCATAAGTTGTGAAAAGTTGAGCAATAGAGAATTCCTTCACTAATGCTCAAAATGAACAATTTTACAATGGATACAATTATATTTAATAATATTTCTAATAGATACAACTACACAATATTGATTGTTTTAATTGAATAAGAACTTATAGAAAAAAAATCATTTCTTTGAACAAATTAAAACATGTTATAGATCTTATAATAGTCAACTAAACACAAGCTACTCTTGTAAATCATTGTTGTAAACTATACAAATAAACTAATGTTTATAAATATAATGCTCTGACTCTATACAAAATTAATGACAACACACCCACAATTAACCTAAAACAATCTCAAATCTAATATATCAAAGAGGAAGAATGCATCCATCTTCAATTTAAAGATAATTCTTAAAATGATGATATTTTTTACTTAGAACACTAGTGCTGGTATATATCTCATCAGCAAGTTGGTGAGTCTTAAAAGAGAATCATGTTTCCCTAGAGAGAAAACCAGGCACCTGGTTCTCAATAGAGAATCATGACTTTCTGATTAGGATCATGATTTTGATCAGTTCAATCAAATCTTCAGTTCTTAGTTCACCATGCCATTATGACATATGAAAGTATTGGAAAAGGCAAAACAAAGAGTTAGTACTGCTGAATCCAGTTCAGAAAAAGGAAAGAGTTTTAAGTTGGTGGTACATTGTATTTACTTTATCAGCTTTATACATTGGAGGTGGGCCTCAACACAAACACCCAGTACATTAACGATAAGATAAGGTACAGGTGATATAGCTGAGCAGGGAAGAATAAGAAACAACACATTTTGAAGTAAGTTCCAACGAAATTACAGGGAAGAAAACGCAGATAGAGACAAATTAGAGTAACCCACAAAGAGCATGTCTTACAGCCTGAGAACCGCCCTTAATTGTCATGATGAATACAGTACTAACTTATAAGCAGTCCTCTCGAGGTAAAAGTCAGATGCACTGTTAATGGCAAGCCATTTATCAGTTTGTTTCTGTTGAAAATCCATCAAAATTTATCATGCCAAATTGATATAAACAAAATGGATGATTGTGATATGTTTGTACAGTTACTAAACTGAAATATATATATATATATATATATATATATGTGGGGTTGATTGGCATTCTACTTCTTGATGCTTCATTCCGGGCACTTAGAGGATGCCTCTAAATACCCTTAGATTAGGGTATTAATATTTTTCTTAACAAGGTTTTTCTTCTTCAACGCAAAACTTAGAGTCACACTTTTCTTTTTTAATTTAATTGGATTTATAGGTATAATTTTAGAGTTATAGTTTAACAATATATTATGTGGTATTATGTTATCTTCGATCAAATAATATATTAATGTATTGTGGATATGTACACATCATCAATAATTTATCATGTTGATACATTATACGATGTAACATGTTACTATTTAAAAGGAGAATTTAATTAGATTGTGTCAATTTATTTGAATTTTGAGCCAAATTTTAAGGTTACATATTTGAAGATGGATTCTAAGGAGGTTCATTATGAAATCCATGTTGAGTTCAAGTGATTATTATATATTGTACATTCGTATGAAGGGGTTATCCTACATGAAATTAAAGATATGCTAAATTTCAAGAGTGGTTAAAAGAGTGAAATCATCTTATATTGGTCCTATGGACCCTATTTCTTTCTCACAAGGTATTGTATCATGTTCTAGGTTGATACCTAGAAGATCACTTATTGATATATATATATATATATATATATATATATATATATATATATATATAGTAAGGACATCAAAAGAAATGAAATCTAGGATTTTATTCCTACATTGTAATCTTCTATGCATGTGAACTTTATGTAATCATGGTCTTTGGGATTATCTATGAAATATGTTTCCTATGCCATGTGGTATTCTTGCTATTGAATCCTTGATTAAGGCATTAGTTTTTGTTGTGTCCTCTTGCATTTGATTTACAATTTTGGTATCTATGCTACTTATATTGATTGTATTTCAATAGACCCTCTATGATTGACTACATCAAGTGGATCAATGCTTATATTATTACTAAATTATGTAACAACCCACAAAAAAGGTTGTGTGTATGAGTGATAATGAAATAATCCATAGATGGGATAATTTGATGATGAGTAGGCTAATATAAATCAAGAGGAGAATCATTAAAATGAGAAGGCTAACATGATGAGAGATGTAGTAGCAAAGTTTGAGGCCCTTGAGATAATGTAGAGGCAATAAATGGTCATAGTTGAAGATGTTAGTGATTATGAGAGACAAGGTTATGAACCATGCAATGAAGATGCTTTAAGTTCAAATGATAATGAATAATAGAAGATAAGTTCATCATGACAATAATGATAGTAGGGAGTGAGCTAAAGTATGATTTTCCATATTAATTAACAATTTTGAATCTTGAAGATTTACTATATTAGACCAACAATCTAGAGAAATTCTTTGAATTTATGTTTGTTGAAGAATCTAAGCGAGTTAAGTACATGATACAACTAAGTTTAAGGAGTATGCTACCCATTGAAGTGTGGGTTTATCACAATCAGATTAGATAAAGTTCACAACAAATTTCCTCTCTTGAAAGAAAATCAAATTCTAAAATAGAATTTAAGGATCCCAAGGCTTTGAATGTTAGATCTTTACTTGTGGTTTCACTAAGTTGTTTGTTGTAGTTAATATTTTACAAAGAACTAATGGAATAGGAGTATGCTAATTAGAGTTATGTCTAGATGATAACAACAAATTTAAAGTATCCTAGCCTAAATAAATATTCTTGGACTTTAGATCTAATTATGAAAAATCATTCGAGTAAAACATATAACCTCTTAATTTCAATAATTTGATTCTTTTACTTGGAATTTTAGATTTGATGAAAATAAAATAGAAAAATAAAGGAGAGAAGATGAGGGTAATAGATTGTAATTTTGAAGTTATATAGAAATCAACAAGTTAGTAGTAGAACATTAGATTACCATCCTACATCTCATTAGACATTATCACCACTACATGATAGTGAACCTTCTATGAAATATTTTTAAATTAGAATATAAATTACAAAATACTTAGAGAATGGCACAAAACTTCATAAAATCTCATAAAAATAAATTTTGAATCCCTAATCACTTAACAATTTTTAAAATATAAATGACTAGAATAGATGTTTAGGCATGCTATACTTAATGAAATTTGACACAAAATTTACTATGTGAAAGGAAACCCTGAAATGAACTAAGAAACAACAATCCTTTATTGTTAGTCCCATAGTTATTAGCAATTTCCAATCCCTCAAAAATGATCACAAAAATCTCTTTTATAGACAAGACACTTAAAATTAGTTACAAATCAATAACTAGGAATCATCCTTCACCAATGATTTAGATTTATAATTATAGAATATCCCTTTCGAAAGCATATTCTTAAACAAAGTTGATGTATTTTTCATGTACAAAATATTATTATATTTCTGTAAAATAGATTTTAGGTGCAACAACATCACATTAACCTACAAAGTGAACATGAATTTGCATCACTTTTTACCTCCTTCGCTATCTAATTCTATGAAGAATTCACCAAATGTTGTGCTTTTGTTTGCCTATAGTCTTGATAATAGATTAAAGCTTTCTAGATAACTTCTCTATCTTATTCTTCTATAAATTTATAACTAAAATTTTGTGTTATACAATATGGAAATATTTTCACATAGTGGATATCCCTTTTATGATCATTTATCTTATATTATTTGATCAAGGATCTAATTTCCATGGCTTTATCCATAACATTTCATCAAAATATTAAACCTTTTACTCTAAGTTGGTACTAGCAACCTTCTTACTATATAAGCTTCTTATAATTTCCTTTTCTTAATTAATGAAATATCATTATCTTCTTTGTCCTTTATTTTCTTTGATATATCTTTATTATATGTGAAGGTATCTCCTTGTTCTCTTAGCACTCCCATATGTTCACTTAGCTAGATTCTATTACTATCTATGATATGATTAGTGATGGTTTTTATTGAAGATTATTTAGGTTCATACCATTTTGGCTTAGGTATGGGGTCATCAAATAATCTTTGTATTTCATTGGATTTATGTATCACCACTTCATCATCTTCGACATAATTTTAAATTGCATGTGTTTTTATGGTTTTAATTTACTTGATGTTTAATGTATAATACATTAAATTTTTACCTCATAATCAACACTATGGTTTTCCAAATAGCCCTCTCAGTGATGAATTTCTTTTTAATTGAATTGATATAATTTTTTCCATCTTACCAAAATGATCAAAATTTGGCCTTGCATCATAGGGTTGAAGGTTATGCATTTGTAATTCAATATTAAATAATTTTGCACTTGAGTTGGTGAAGTAAAAGTATATATTTCATTGAATATAACAAATAGAACCCCTTTTATACCAAGATTCTAAAAAAAATCAATTTTAGTAAGTTTTTTGGTCAATTCTAGTAAAATAATCTTATCTATAAGATACCTAGGCAATATATATGGTGTATTGTCAAAACCATCTACTCTTATGTATGAAAAATTTAGAAATTGGATGATCTAATTACCATGATTTTCTACTTTAATGATATCTTATGCTAATAACCCCTTGGATTTATCACCTTCCATCAATCTTATTGATCACATGGAAAAACATCATTGAACTTCTATATAATGAATCATATATTTCTTCAATTTTAATTTAGGATAATGCTCATATACTATAACCTATTCCAATTTTAATCGCATTCTCCCTTTTTCTCTATAAACCAAGTAATGGGAAGTTCCTTTCTATATAGTAGAATAGATAAGAAGTCATGTAAGAAATTATAATATATTCTAACATTATCAATTAATTTTATAAATTATCACTGATTGTTTATGCCTAGAAAAATATGATGTCTTCATTTATTATAGTTGTTACATATAAATACATCCATGTCTTGAAGGTTTAGCAATAAGAAGAATCATAACTCTACTCAATAATGTAATAATATCTCCAATTTATATTTGGAGTTCAATTTGATACAAAGTCATTGGTAGTTTTGTGACAACATTCATGTGGGCTCCTCTATCCAAATAGAGTTGATGCTCCTTTTATAAGCCTCTACATCTTCATTAAACAATTTATCATCTTGATCCATATTTATCATGCCTATATTTTTTTAGAATGGAATATTCAAGGTATCCCTAATGACATGTGATTAGATTATCCACAATTAAATCACCATTCTTCTTTGAGATTCATAATGTTTAACATATTCAAGAATCAATTTTGGACATTGAAGAGAGATAGGAAAGCCTACATCTCTCTCCAATCCATTATTTGTTATTTTCTTGTCTCTAATAGTTGTATCTACACTCTTCATCTTTTGTTTGAAATTCAAAACATTGATATTTGCTAAATGAGTTTCTAGGATGTCACCATACCCTAACATAATCTTAGACTTTAGAGTAACTCTTTTGAATTTTTACTTTATGGATTTTGTCTTGGAATGCACATTAGTATTTACAAATCCAAATTAAAACCATCTATCATTTATTGTGTTTAATCTTCAAGAAAATAAATTTAATTTCATGTGAAATTTTGTATTAGAAATACATATTTTATGTGAAAATAATTATTTCCACATGTAGGTCAACTCACTACCAAAGAATGGGACTTAGGGGTGAAAATGACATTGTGAATGTGGTGAATCTTTTGTTCCACAAGGGCTTTTATAGGGCATGAATTTCAACAATAAACTCTCAAAAAAAGTGATTTTGAGAATCAAATTAAGGTTTTATTAAAAAAATATCAAGAAGTGTAATGCCCTACCATGGAGCCCATGAAAAATGAGCTCAAATAGATATGGAATATATTTTTAAAAAACTACAATTTATAACACTTGTGAAATACTAGTGCAACTAGGAACACTAGGTTAACACATGATGTAACAAAACAAGAAGAATAATACTACACAAAACCCCTAACCTATTATGAATGTTGATAACACAAACAAGACCAACCATGAAAGATTTCAACCTTCCCAAGTCTTCACAATAATAGGTGAACAATCTCCCTAAACCTAGGTTCAACAATAAGGAAACTTCAAAAGAATAAACAAACAATAAAGTAAAATATATTATAAATCCTTAATGACAACACATAATAGCATTCTCAAGAATATCCCTAAACTCTTGAGACCATGAGGAACAACTTATGCTCACCTAGTTTCCCCATAAGAGGCCCTAGACTAATTTGTACTGGAAAAAAGGACTAAAAGTGGCACATTCTAGGACACTAGTGCCCAACTGGGATACTATCCCCCAACTGTATTGTCCTTCAAAGGAGCTTGTGTCCTTTAAGGGAACCTAAGTCCCATTTAGGTGCATGTGTCCCTATAACACCTCCCAAGTGTTGGTATCCCTATAGGGGCACTAGTGTCTTAGGTAGTGAAATTCCCTGGAGTAGAGAAGGACCTCTAGGACCCTCTAAGCACTAAAGAAACACCTAAGTGTTTCTATGACACCTTGAGAACTCATAAATACCAAAAAAAGACTTAGGTTCAAATGAAGAGTTTGATTTCCCTAATTGTTGGACACCATAAAAAATGAAGGATAAGGTAGGGAGGAATGAAATCACTTTCTCAACACCCCTAACTCCTACCCTAAGAAAAAAAACTAATTTCAAAGATACAAAACTTTTTGGATTTTACAAGACCTCACAAGAGGCTACCAAAGTACCTTAAATGACACCAAATTTAAGGAACAAATTCTTAGGAGTAGGATGAAAACACAAAGGGTCCACGACATCATCTAAGACTACTCCAAGATACTTACATTCTTTTTAATCCCAAACGAAATAATCCTACATTCAATTTAAGCCCAAATTGAAAAGTTCCTAAGTTTATTTTACCATTACGTTGCATAAGAATAAACATTCATGATATGAACATGATCAATTCCAACATCACTTGTCATGTAACTAAGACTAAACTACCTTTCATTATTTGTTATTTACATTCCATCTCAAAGATAGTTCCAATAACCACATTATTACAATTTACATCAACAAGACTCAAATCTCCTTTACATATACATTTTTCAATTAAAGGAAAGTAACTAATTGCATAAGGTAAAAATTAATAGAACATGGTACAATAATCAATATTGATCCTCGAATAGGTCTAGTCTTGAATGGTGGATACCATGCCACCTGACCATGTGATACTCATAGGTTCACCCCACCATGCTAGGAGATAGTCACAAGACCCAATCACACACATGCAATACACATGAGGAGAAGGATAAACACTTAACTAAGACATGGAGAATACACATCATCCAAGAATGCATTAGATCCAACATCAATCATAAAAATGAATTACTTCTTTTAGGTTCTACTCAAAACTACTCTAGCACTAGATGTTAGAGAACTAGTTAGGGAGTGACATCATGGTGCTCGCCAGTATGATATCATGTGGAATCTATTACTCCTCTTGTATAAGAAAGAATAATTTACCTTACAAGACCCAAGATCCTTGAGCTAACATGTCTTTCCAAGCATCCTTAGCCTTTATGAGCACTCAAGGCATGAGAAGGGCATCCATTATCGTTGTTAATTTATTACCCATATTTCATTAGTTATCACTTGATTAGATGGCTCCCTAGTCGTGATCAACCTACTTTCCACTTTGGGTTGGGGACACATTGGGAGCCAATCCCATTACCCTCTCTAATGCCTACATCCTAAGCTCATCACACCCTCTAATGAGTGTGGCACAAAAAATAATACACGGTTTCCATTTCCATCCAAAATTCCTAACATGTTTCCACAACATCTATTTCCATATTTCATGAATTACACATTTGTACAAACATTCTAAAACATCATATTTCATTGAAAACCTTCAAATTTTATCCACATTCAGAAAGCAAAAAAATAGGAAATTTCTTCTAAAGTCATTGCAATTTATTCAAAAATTAAATTTTCAATTTTCAAATATAAAAGAATACCATTTGGTGCAAAAGGTGCCCAACACCCCTTTTAACCTATAAATTCACATTTTATAATTTTTTTGAAAAAAAGGGGCATTATAACCTTGTTTAAACAAAATTTCTCAAAAAAAATTTGAGACCATTAAATAAGCATGAAATTTTACCAAATGAATTGTAGTGACCCTCCTGATGACATTTCTATTTCAGTTGTTTTGAGTTACTGTTAGTTGTTAGATGTTTGAGACTATTTTACTTTGATGCTTTATGTCATGGTTTACATGACCAGTTGTGAAACTCAGTTGATGATACACTTTACTTTATGATGATATATTTAATTTCATGAGATAACGTTATTATGATAACCTATGATGCTCTGTTATATTCATTATGATACTATGATGTGGTTGATGTCAGATGCTATGTTTTATGTCAGGTCAGTGAAGGAGATGGTTTAGCAGTACTCATCCGTGAGTCCCCTGCTACGTTGTGATTCTTCTTCACGGTGTGTCTTCATATATATACATGTTGTTCATTTGATCATGCAGTGTGATGCAACTTTCAGGTACAGGCATCGAATCCACCTGCTTGTCAGGTCTTAGCGTGCTATAGCCCAATGTAATCGTTGAAGGGAGATAGACTTGTCCTCTGTCCTAAACCATCGTTCTGAAAAGAACAAGTATCTTTTGTCACCCTTATGTTATGGGGTTGTTCATTTTTCGTGAATTCATTGTTGTCATGTCATGTTGTATTTACCATGTTTTCATAATGTTGATTTAGATTATTTAATGATTTAATGATAATGGTAATGTTGATTTAATGATTAATTGAAATGTATAAGTTGGAAAAGTTATTTTTAGATTATTGATGAATTAAAAGTGAAATATTAAAATATATAATTTGCAAAATGGTTAATTATTTGTAAATTGGTTTAATTGTGCAAGTTTGATGTTTTCAAAAATTAATCTGTCAGTTGTGTTTCTTAATTTCAAAATATCTTTCTTGATGATTGTGTTCAAAAAGTTAACTAATGGTTGATATGCATGTGTAACGATGAGTTAAAGTATTGTTTTCATTGGAATTTGGGGAAAAGGATATAACATAGGAAAAACAATCATTATAGATGACAATTGATTTTCGAAAAGAAGAAGTTGTGGTTTACAGGGGAAAAGGTTGTTTCTGTATTTTTCTGAAGTTTTTGATTGAAAAGCTGAAAATCAATTTCAAGAAGTTGTGTATATCTGAGGAAGTTTTGTGGATTAGAATTTGGACGTTTATGCTTCGCCGATTCTCAATTCCGGAAAGAATTTCAGGTTTTCCTCTTTCAAATTTCAAGTATGTTTTAATAAAAGTTTGTCAAATTCTTGTTGAAATGCTTTGTCTGAGATATTTGTGAAAATTTGTCTTGAAATCCTGCATGAACCAAAAGAAAATGAAAATGTTATTGTCGTTATTGTTGAATCCTGCACACAATAAGAAAACTAAAACGACAATGTTAGATTTGTTTAAAATCGTTGTGAGTAAATAAGAACAAAAAGAGTAGCGAATTTTGTTGTATATTTTCGTAATAAGCTTATACCTGTGTTTGTATTTAGTTTACTCCATATGCCATTTGCTCAGAATCTATAGTTGAAGCTTGCGTATACACCTTTGGTTGTGGTTTGTATTTCAATCTATTGGTTGCGGTAGATAACAAGTCCTTTTTTGTATGCACAAATATAGTGACCTTTGTTTGTATACCTTCCTATGTCAGACTATAATTTTCCTTGTTTCTTTTCGCCTTCCTTCACTGTTGTAGCGCCTGAACATGGAGAATAGTTATGAATTTGATTAATTCTTTATTATAGTCTGGAAACCCATCACTATTGCCACGTTTGTTTATGATAAGTTGCTTAGTTCTTTAGATGTTTCCCGATTCTTTTCGCAACCTTATAGTATTGCAGAGTATGAGTTTGTGTGGATGTATGGGTTTGGCTTCTTAAAGTCCTCCATCTTCTATATGAAAGCCTCCCCATAGCACCTCCCTTACCCACATCAGTATCTGTTATTTAATATTCTTTGTTGGTATTCTATCAATCTTTGTTGGCATTAGCTATAAAATAGTTTCTATTGGAGGCTTTTCCTTTTCCTATCGCTTGCCTTTCTTAATTGCCATTGAAGCGTATGGTCTAATGATGGTGGTGATTCTCTAGTTCTTTGTTGGCTGAGTCTATTGGATGTTTTCTCTGCCATCGACGTTTGTTCTCCACCCACACAAATGTGTTAGTGTGAATTTATTTTATGATATCTGCGCTGCCAATGCTTGTTGTGCCTCTGCACGATAGTTTGTGTTAGTGCTCTACAAAATTGCGTAGGGGTCATCTTGTATATTGGGTAAGTTTTTTGTTCTGACTGAGGTATCGGTGGTTGATAAAAGATCAACCGAAAAACTAGTTTTTTTGCATGGACGACTGTGTCATGTGAATCTTGTTATTTATTTTTCTTTCTTTGTTTAAATGCTTGCATGCATATAACTGGCATGCATTACCGTATGTTGACTACCTGTAGGATAGTGCAATATGAGTTGTATAGCTCTGTTCGTTGTTTTCGGAGAGAGTTAACTTCCACATAAGTTTGTGATAAGTCTTGTACAATGTCCATCCAATGCGAGTTTATACTTATGTCGTTATAGTTTTGGAACTTATTGAAACTCGTGGTCTACTTTAGAATATTCATTAGTTAATTAGAATTTGATTTCTTAAATTGGAAAAATAATGAAGTCTTTATATAATATTATTGCTTTTGGTGTATATAGCGTAATTTTGAAATATAGATGTTGTTAGTATAAATAATAAACAATTATGTCTATTTTGTTTTAACAAGGATTTAAGCACTTAAGTATTAATATGATCTTCTTTACTATTTAATTGGCTAATGAATTGATTTTGTTAAATTAGAATGAAAAGATATGATGTTATTTATTGGAACTTCGAATGTTTAATTTTATCGAATGTATGTTAGTGAGTTAAATATCATCTTGCATTGATGAATGCAATGCCTTCTCAATTGAAGAGTTCAATATGTTTTATGTAAAACATGTATGATTGAGGAATCTTGAATGGGACTTGTTAACTATGTTTAAACGATATCTCTTTTAGAGTCTATTTTTGTTTCATGTTTTGAAATATATTGTTTAGGGTATCATCTTCTAGAGGCTTTAATATGTAGTTTTGATTTGAAATAATAGCTAGTGTTGTTTGGATATTCTTATGTTGAAACGTGAGCCATGCACATTATGTCTTTATGGGATATTATTTTCGATGTTTCGAACTTCTTGGCACAAAAATGTGTTTGTTCATGAAAGACTTGCCATGCATGTTTACTGGGTTTTATTGTGATATTCAAATATTATTATTTCTGATGACTGTGAGTCTTTGAGTAAAGGAGTCTTCTGTTACATGCATGTGGGATTTATAGTCTTGTCATTTTGTGAGATTGTACCATAGGAGGAGTGGCTTCTGTTAGGGGCCGGACCCAAAAGTGGTTGCATGGGTAACCTATCAGAAGTTGGTAACCAAGTGATAGCCTTAATAATTTTTAGGGGTTTGGGTAGTTAAATTTAACCATTCAGATAATGTTTTCCTTGCCTTGAACTTTAACGCTTGTTTAGGTTAAAGTGGGTTGAGAAGGCCTGTAATGGCAACTCAAACAGTTTGTCTTTTCGAGAAGTGATTTGAAGCCACATAGGTTCGTATAGGGGCTGGAAGTTGTTAGAGGTTGCCAAGGTAACTCTGGTAGAGGGTCAATAACCTAGGAAGGCTATCCAGGGTAACCTATTGCATTTGTGTGATGACACTCCTATCCTTGTACACTTGTTAGTTCACTTGTGATTGTGAGTCGCCTCTGGGAGTATGTCAATTATCTTATCATTGTGAAGTCATGTATGTTGGCCATGTATTGTGTGATGTTCTTCTTGTTGTCTATTTGACTTGAGGACCTGTTCTATCTCCTAGCATGGGGGGTGGGCTTTCGAGTCCCACACGCTTGGGAGGAATGTGTCGCATCTTCCATTGGGTCCCCTATAAGTGATTTTATTCGATACTTGTGTGTTCTTGGTAGGTTCCTAATTGCACATCGTTCACAAAGTTATTCATTGGACGAGTTCATGGAAGTGGTCGTCATCTATTCTTGATCTTATTATTATTGTACACACTCATGATTTTACATGAGGTTTCTTTGTAATGATACTTGTAATGTTTTGAGATTTTTCGCAATCTCACTTATTGTAATGTAACTCTTGATGTAATGTATTTGAACATGACTATTCACATGAATTGATATATACATAGTTCTTGTTGTGTTATGATGTCTATTTAATTTAGTAGCATAGTTGTGGAACCCTAAGAAAATTATGTTAGGTTGTTATCACATGTTATTAATGTTTCGAAAAAAATAAAAAATCATTTGGTTATTTAGCGTTAATGATGTAATGTTTCCTAGGTTCCACGACAGGGCATTATAGCTTGGTATCAGAGCCAAGGTTCTAACACTAGGTGCTCTGGTTCATGTGATCCCACTAGGTTGTCCTAGGTGTTAGATTCTTGTGTGTGTGTGTTTCTTGGTTTCTTATGTCTTTAAATTGAGACTCAAATTTGACCTTGTGTAGGATCATTCCACCAAGGCGAGGTTGTTTAAGAGGTCATGGATGAGGCCGTGGCCGTGGCCATGTGGCAAATCATCAAAATGCTTCACCGTAGAGTTCACATGAAAGTGAACATGGAGAGAAGCCTAATCCTCTGGGTAATCAGGGTAATGATAATCAGGTTCCGAATCAGCCTGGTGCAGGAGATCTCCTACATCCGTTACTTGAGCAGGCTCTTGCACATCTCGGGCCTAGATAGGGAAATGATCAGGAAGTGAACAAAGAGAGAGACAAGACACCACCTAGGAGGATAGTTCAGACCACAAAGCAGGATGACTTAGCTGCAAGGCATATGGGGGATTTGTTGAGGCACACCCTCCTATTTTCGATGGTACTAGCAAAGGTTTGGAGGTGAAAACATGGTTACTATATTTAGGATGGTGTTTTTCTATGCATTCGTATGGCAATAACACCCGTGCGAGATGCACCATCATGCATATTAGAGGTTTTTCCTCTACTTGGTTGAAATTGGAGGAGCGGAAGCTCCATTTGGAGATAGGATTAGTATCGTGGGACATGTTTCTGGAGTGTTTCAGAGCATGCTTCTTATCTGATCACTAGAGGTAGCACTGTGCAGATGAATTTCATGATCTACACCAAATGGCAATGTCTGTGGAGCAGTTTGAGCATAGATTCTATGAACTCAAACAATATGCAGGTATAGCAGATGATGAAGTGATGCTAGTTCAACATTTCATCAGGGGCTTGAACGCCCACATTAGTGGTGGAGTTAGAGTCTTCGAGATGAAGATGATGGAGGTGGTAGTTGAGAAAGTTCAGATTGTAGAGGAGAATCTATCCATGGCGTTAGAAGGAAACACAAGTGTTTTGATTGGCAGTGCTTCTAGTACAACATATGGTCTATGCGGTGGTTAGATTTAGATAGGTGGTTCCTCTCGGAACCAACAAGCACCCTCTAAGGGTGGACAATAACAACAACACAGTTATTCATAGAAGAATAAGGGATCACAAAAGCAGTCGAGTAATGGTTCTTAGTTTCGAAAGAATCGTAATTGGATGCGCAATAGGCATAATCGCCAAGATCAACCTACTTATAGTGCACAGTTGATAATAAACAGAGGTAGTTCTCAGTAGTCAAATGCACCATTAGGTGGCTGAGGTTTTGGTAGAGGTTTTGGTAGGGGCACTGGATGCTTCTCATGTGGTCAGAAAGGCCATATTGCGAGGGAGTGTCCAATGCGAGGTACTTCAGGGTTTGGTCAGCAACCTGCAGCTTCGGAGCCGACGGTTGGTGATGCAAGACGTTCTCATAGAGTCTTTGCTACAATGGAGAATCATCAGGCAGATCACCATAATACTGTGGTTGAATCATCAAGTCATTTACAGGATGTTAGAGTTTCTATTTTATTTGATTCTGGTGCATCTGGTTCCTTTATCTCTCCTTCCATTATGGAGCGATGCAGACTTGTGGTGATTAAGCAAGACATTTGGTGGCAGGTAGAATTAGCTTATGGGGCTAAGGTAGTGGTTGAATCCCTCATTCATGATTGTGGATTTAGGATTGGATTGTTACTTACCTCAGTTGATCTTTGAGTTACACCCCTTGGATCATACGATATTGTTCTGGGAATGGATTGGCTAGAATCCCATAGTGCAGTGATAGATTATCGATGGAAGACTATGAGTTGTCTAGATGACTTTGGTGTAGAGAATGAGATTGTTGGTGTGTAGAGACCCATCTCTTTGCGGATTATATCTGCCATGAATTTAAGGTGTGTGCGATAGGGTTGCTAGCTGTTTGCAGCTACTGTTAGTGACTTGGAGGTAGGGTTCATAGTCGAGAGATATCTCTTGATGACTACCCTATTCTCAGAGAATTTGTGGATGTGTTTCCTAGTGATATTTTGGGTATGCTGCCGAAACGGGATATTGATTTCAGGATTGATCTGGTTCCTAGAGTTGAGCCTATATCTCAAACTCCATACAGGATGACTAAACAAGAGCTAGAAGAGCTTTGATTGCAGTTGGAGGAGCTCTTGGCTAAGGGTTTCATTCGACCGAGTGTTTCACCTTGGGGAGAACCTATCATATTTGTGAAGAAGAAGGAAAAATCCCTCAGGTTATGTATTGACTACCACCAATTGAATAAGGTGATGGTCAAGAATCGATGACCTTTTTGACCAGGTTAAGGGAGAAAATGTGTTCTCTAAGATTGATTTAAAATATGGATATCATCAGTTGCGTATTTCGTATAGATATACATAAGACTGCATTTTGAAATCGTTATGGGCACTACGAATTCACTGTGGTACCACTCGGGTTAACGAATGCATCGTTAGTGTTCATGAGCCTGATGAATGGTGTCTTCCGCACGTACCTGGACCACTTTTTTCTAGTGTTCCTCGATGAAATTTTGATTTATTCTAGGAATATGAAGGAGCATGAGGAACACATGAGACAGGTATTGCAGTGTTTGAGGGAGAACCAATTGTTTGCAAATTTATCAAAGTGTGAATTCTTCTAGACTGAGGTGAAATACCTTGGTCATGTTATCTCTGGAGAGGGGATTGTAGTGGATCCTTCGAAGATCCAAGTCATTATGGATTGGCCCGTGCCTACCAATGTTCCTGAGGTTCACAGTTTTATGGGTCTAGTAGGGTATTACAGGTGGTTTTTTGAAGGATTCTCCAGAATTTCTCATCCTATTACTTCTCTTCAGAGGAAAGGGAAGAAGTTCATTTGGTCAGATCGATGCTAGTTGGCCTTCCAGACACTCAAGGAGAAGTTGACGAGTGCACCTATATTAGTGGTTCCTGATCCTACGAAGGGATTTGTAGTTTGTACTGATGCATCCTTGGAGGGTTTAGGAGCGGTTTTGATGTAGGAAGTGTTGGGTCTCAAAAATGCAGGTTTGAACCACGAGAGGTTGCCAAGCTCTCACAATGCTTTTGGCCAACGTACAAGGCCAATTGATGCACTTGAACCTTCTTCTCTTTAGGTTCTACTAGACCTAGGCGGGTGAACCTAATGAATGATGTAGATTGACATGTATTTATTGGTTGAGCAATCTATCCACAATGGCAAATGTAAGTGAACAGATGAAAACCACTACAACTAATCCTACTCCTACTACACAAATGAAAGGTTTTGAAAAAAGTATTTGTATGAAATCTTATCTTTGGGTTGAGGCAGATTAGTGCCTTCTATCCACATGGGCAATGGAGTCAAAATAGAAAATGATATGTGTTTTCCTTCTCTAGTTTAATTTCTAGTTGTTAGGCACTTTATAAAATAAAATCTTATGACTGGCATATAATTTCATTTATTTATGGCTTGCATAAATTATGCTGGAATGTTTTCTAACCTGGTTCTTCTTAAATTATCCAAAAGAAATCTCTCAAACACTGTGACTTACTTGAAGGGATTTAATTCTGACTTGAGACACCAGCAAATAAAAATCACACAAAGTGAAAACATGCACCTTGATGAATCAAAATTTATGCTTGATACATTAACTCAAATGATCAAAAGTTTTCGAATTGGAGAGAACCAAGATAAAAAATAATACAAATTATAACATCTCAACAATTGAACCAGAAGGTTTTCACCAGTTAAAAACATTAGTTTCCATTGCTCTGTTTCAAGAAAGATTTGTACATTATTTCCATTCCCAGTCTTATTTCTGAGAAAATCTCACTCCTATCCTAACCCCCCTTTCTCAAACTGATTTTTAAAATATTTATACAATACATATCTCAAGGGTCGCAACCCTTCATTTTCTGTTACAACCGTTTGATATTCTTTAGCAGATATTAAAATATTTGATTAAGTTGCCTTATCGGAAAATCAACTATTTAAAACTATAGTTATGCTTTGATTTTACATTTTATATCCTTTCCTGCCTTTATTTCACTTTATCTGCTCCTTATATTTTATTTCCATGTAGCCTTTATTGTGTTTACTGTTATACCGCGGTCGTTATCTTTCTACCCAGAGATATGGTGGTCTTAACCATCAAGGTCTTCTCCCAACTGTTGCCACGCTACCGTGGTCATCCCTCAAGCTAGTTGCAGTATCATGGTAACCACTTCACTATTAACTTATCGCCTCTATCTCCGTCGTTAAAGTCTCCATCACCAGTTGCATATGTTCCTATCGCGCTACCGCAGACTCCTCGGTGACCATCCGCGGTTGTGCGGTGATTGTCCATCGACCACTACCCATTCACTCCCTAATTGTTACCGCAATCACCGTGGTCACTATTTTAATAGCCACAGTACTACGGTGGCTCTTCTGACCACTACCTCCACTGTCACTTACCGCCCATTGCGATACCGCAGTCAATGTTTTGACTGTGTGCGGTGTGGCGTTAAGCACTTTATGCCTTCTCCCGAACCGCTACTGCCATACCGCGAGCCCCTTGATGGGAGGCCGTGGTAAAGCGGTAAGACATAAAAAGTAAATATTAAAGCAGTAGAGTAAGGTATTTTAGCTTTATAAAAAGTGGTGAATGATTTTTTTTATGAAAGGTAATGAAATATAATGGAATTAAATGGGGGGAAGATGTGAGGGCGGTTAATGAATTTTATGGGAAAGATAGTGAAAATATAAGGCATGAACAAATAAAATACCTTAGGGTTTTGATGAAAATTTATGGAAAATAATAGGAAAACCCTAGGAATTTTTTTGGAAATTTTGGGTTCTAACAGTGGCTCCTATTGGGGATGAGTGATTTTGCAAACCACTGCAAGAATCCAGAGTATCTTTGGTAGAGCAGACCAAGCAAATCCATGAAAAATGAAGGCGATGGTAGATGGAGGGAATGAACAGATGAATAATATGAAAATGGAGCAAATGGAGAATAGAAAACCCTAAACTATTGTGCATGGAAGAGAATTTTTTAAAGAGGCACTGCTAAGAATTGTCCATGCACTGGAAATCCTTAATCCTCTGTACCTGCTTTGGTTTAAAAATTAAACCATAAGGGATGGCCCCAGGCCACCTCAAAAAGAAAAACCTACAATTTCCTCTGTCATAAACTTTGTTTTGAATAGAGCTCATCAAATTTATTTTGAAACTATCCATTCCACCTAGCCTACAACATGCACTGTCATTGAAAACCTTCAGGAAATCATTGTATTCAATCTAATTCATATTCATCTCATCAGTCTGCATTTCATTATTCTTACTATCATATGAAAAATCTTTGTCATCTTCAACATACAAAGTGTACCCAAATTCAACAAAACATTCATAGGCATGCTCACTGTCATATGTTGCTGAATGTGCCTGCAACTGCACTGGGACCTGAAAATCTGAATACTCCTTATGGAAACCAAAAAATTATGTCTCATCAACATCTTTTGAAAGAATCAAATCAAAATTATTTTCTATTTCTTTTGTATCACCAGTTGGCATTGACACATACCTCTAATCCATAGAGTCATCCTCACACATACTTGAATCAACAAATGTTAAACACTCATCATCATGCAAACCAACATCTTTCTCTTGCAGGCAAAAATAATTCAAATCACATACCTCCCCTTGGACACAAATAGATTCATGATCATCTTCAAAAATTTCATCACTGTGAGAAATGCTCATGGAGTCATATGAATTGTTGCACACAGTATCTTCACTGTCAAAGCATATATAGGCTGGAACAAAAACTGTAGAATCATCTTTATGTGTATACTTTTGGTACTCAAGAGTCAGTAAATCGGAAACTTGCTCACTATTGAGTGAATAGGTCTCTGCTTCCATATCTTCAACTATGTCTCCAACCTCTTAATAATCACCCTATTGTAGATCAACATCCATAACTTTGTCCTTGCAATTTGAGTATTCAATGGATCCCTCATAACATACATTGCCACAATCTGTTATGCAAGAGATATTCTCCTTGTCTTCATTGTTGGAAGGCATGATATCTTCTTCAATTTCAGCTCCTGAAACATTGTTGATGTACTCTCTAGATGGTGTGTCCCTATCATCTTCCAAATCAGTATCCATGTACATTGTCCCAAGCATGGAATCAATAAATTTATTTGTTGCATCCAAGGCATACTACTTTGATGATTTTGGCTAGTAAACTGATTCAAGCTCTGATGCTCTTAGAAGTTGTGCAACAAATGTGGATCTTGTAGGCCTATGATGAGGAGGTAATTGCATATAAATTTTTACCATCATATTGTATAAAGAACTCACAAATTCTTCCTTATATGTCCTTATGTCAAAAAAGGCATTGACAAGACTTTTCTTTCTTTCTTGAATTTGAAAATACTCATCAAAAGTGTTATGATGTGAATAGAGTACATTACCTTTATCACCAAAATTCTCAATTGCATAATGTGGTATTTGTGGTTTCCAAGATCTCTTGGCACTTGTGTCTTCATTCTCATTGTATGATGGCCTATTTGGTGATGTATTTTGAGCATCTTTGACTCCTAATTGCAGCAATTGTTGGTTCACTTGTAGCATCTGTTGGTCCAATTGCAGCCTTTGTTGCCTCAATTCCTTCAACTCTCTTATTGAATGTTGTCTTCTTTTTGCTTCTTCCATCTTGATAAAATGTTACTGCTTCACAACACCCATGCATTATTTATCAGATGAAATAGAGTCGCCACCTACTTTTCCAAAAGTAGGGAAATGAAAAAGATTGTTTTGGTTTTCCCTAGCGGAATCTCCAAAAATAAAAAACTTTGCTGACTCAATAGATGGATAGGCTGAAAAATTTTTGGAATGTGTCCCCAGTAGATTTTACATTTTATATCCTTTCCCACCTTTATTTCACTTTATCTGCTCCTTATATTTTATTTCCGTGCGGCCTTTATTGTGTTTACCGCTATACCGCGATCGTTATCTTTCTACCCGACGGTATGGCAGTCTTAATCGTCAAGGTCTTCTCTCAACTGTTACCGCACTACCACGGTCATCCCTCAAGCTAGCTGTGGTATCATGGTAACCACTTCACCGCTAACTTACTGCCTCTATCTCCGTCGTTCAAGTCTCCATCACCGGTTGCATCTGTTCCTACTACGCTACTGCGGAATCCTCGGTGACCATTCGCGGTTGCGTGATGACTGTCCATCGACCATTGCCCATTCACTCCCCAACTGTTACCAGAGTCACCACGGTCACTGTTTTAACGTCCATGGTACCGTGGTGGCTCTTTTGACCGCTACCTCCACTGTCACTTACCACCCACCGTGATACCGCGGTCAATGTTTTGATTGCGTGCAGTGTGGCAGTAAGCACTTTATGCCTTCTCTCGAACCACTACTGCCATACCGTGAGCCCCTTGATGGGAGGCTACGTTAAAGCAGTAAGACATAAAAAGTAAATATTAAAGCAGCGGAGTAAGGTATTTTAGCTTTATAAAAAGCGGTGAATGAATTTTTTTTATGAAACGTAATGAAATATAATGGAATTAAATGGGGGGAAGATGTGAGGGCGGTTAATGAATTTTACGTTAAAGATAATAAAAATATAAGGCATGAAGAAATAAAATACCTTAGGGTTTTGATGGAAATTTATGGAAAATAATAGGAAAACTCTAAGAAGTTTTATGGAAATTTTGGGTTCTAACAGGAAGGTTGTGTGATAGCCTGAGTCTCACAAGCTCAAGGATCATGAACTGAACTACCCCACTCATGATCTGGAGTTAGCAGCAGTCATTCATGCCTTGGTTCATTGGCGTCATTTTCTGTTGGGACATCTCTTTGAGTTACACAGTGATCACCGTAGTCTGCAATAGATATTTACTCAGCCTAATCTTAATGCTAGGCAAAGATAGTGGATGGAGTTCTGGTGCGAATGTGATTTTGAGGTCAAATTCATTCAAGGGAAAGAGAATGTGCTAGTAGATGACCTTAGCCAGTGTAGACATGAGATATCTGTCATGACTCTAGGAGTTGATTTGAGTTAGAAAGTGGCAACACTTCCTACAGACGGATTGTGTCAGGAGGTGAAGGCAGAGTTGGATTCAGGTAGACCTTTGGAGGGTACGTTTGCAGATTATATGCTTGAGTCTAATGGGTTGTTGCATCATTTGGGTCGTATTTACGTGCCACTTGTAGATGGAATTTGTACCTTGATATTGTGAGAGGAACATCGAGCGCCATACTTAGCTCATCTTGGTGTCAAGAAGATGCATGCGGATCTTCGTCAGTTGTACTTTTGGCCTGGGATGAAGTGTGACATTGCCAATTTCATTGCAAGATGTCTAGAGTGCCAGAGGGTTAAGGTCGAGCATCAACATCCGGCAGGATTGTTACAACCTCACCTTGTTCCAGAATGGAAGTGGGACATCATATCGGTTGATTTTATTGTTGGGTTGCCTATGTCTTACCATCGACATTGTGCCATCATGGTTACTGTCAACATGCTGACTAAGGTAGCTCATTTCTCTCTGGTTCGTTTGTCATATAATGCCTCTTTCATGGAAAATATCTTCATGGAGGATATTGTTCGTTTGAATAGAATCCCACACATAATCATATCATATAGAGATCTTGTTTTCACATCAAATTTGTGGACTTCTCTTCAACATGCTTTAGGTACACAGTTGAACTTCAGTTCAACTTATCACCCTGAGATAAACGATCAGACTGAGAGGGTTAATCAGGTGCTTGAGGATATGCTTAGGATGTATGTCATGGATCAACAATCATGATGGGAAGAATATCTCTACTTGGTGGAGTTCACATATAATAATGGGTATCATAGCTCCATAGGTATGCCTCCTTTTCAGGCATTGTATTGTCGCCCATGCAGGATTCCATTGAGTTGGGATAGACTTGAGGATAGAGTGCTTCTTGGACCTGATATGTTGAGAGACATGGAGCAGCAGGTAGATTGTATCAGAGAGCATTTGATTGCGACACAGGATAGACATAAGAAGTATTTTGATGCAAATCGTGTGGATCGCTAGTTTTCTGTTGGTGATAGAGTGTTTCTTCGAGTGCGTCCGTGAAAGAGTCTGATCCGTTATGGAAAAGGCTCTAAGATTGCACCTCAATTTATTGGGTCGTTCAATATTCTGGAGAGGTTCGGTCCTGTAGCTTACCGACTTGCCTTGCCGCTTAGATTGTGATGCATCCACAATGTATTTCATGTATCTATCCTTAGACCCTATCACCCTGATGTTTCACATTTACTTGATTGGAATGCTCTACAAGTTGAGGATGGGCAACTAGCTTTGGAGCCCGTGGGCATTCTACAACGCAAGAGATTCGTCCTCAAGGGTCGAGACGTTGATCAGGTGAGGGTCCAACGGACCTTAGTGATGAGGCTTCTACTACTTGGGAGGATGCAATGCGTATGAGGGAGTTGTAACCCTATCTATTCGTAGGCTTCCAGGAGTAAGCCTCACTTTCAAAAAGAAGAATTTGTGGTTTTCACGAGAAAAAGGTTGTTTATGTATTTTTCTGAAGTTTTTGACTAAAAAGATAAAAATCAATTTTGAGAAGTTGTGTATATCTGAGGAAGTTTTGTGGATTGGAATTTGGACATTTACGCTTTGCCGATTCATGATTCTGGAAAGCATCTCAGGTTTTCCTCTTTTAGATTTCAAGTATGTTTTAATAAAAGTTTGTCAAATTCTTGTTGAAATACTTTCTCTGAGATATTTGTGAAAATTTGTCTTGAAATCCTGCATGCACCAAAAGAAAATGAAAATGTTATTTTCATTATTGTTGAATCCTGCACACAATAAGAAAACTAAAATGACAATGTCGGATTTGTTTAAAATCGTTGTGAGTAAATAAGAACAGAAAGAGTAGCGGATTTTGTTGTAAATTTTTGTAATCAACTTATACCTATGATTGTATTTAGTTTACTGCTGATGCTATTTTCTCATAATCTATAGTTGAACCTTGCGTATACACCTTTGTCTATGGTTTTTATTTCAATCTGTTGGTCGCGGTAGATAGCAAGTCCTTTTCTACATGCGCAAATATAGTTACCGTTGTTTGTATACCTTCCTATGTCAGAATATACTTTTCCTTGTTTCATTTCACCTTCCTTCACTGTTGCAGCGCCTGAACATGGAGAATAGTTATGACTATTTGATTAATTCTTTATTATAGTCTGGAAACCCATCACTATTGCAACATTTGTTTATGGTAATTTTCTTAGTTCTTCAGATGTTTCCTGATTCTTTTTGTAACCTTATAGTATTGCAGAGCATGAGGTCGGGTGGCTATATGGGTTTGGCTTCTTAAACTCCTCCATCTTCTGTATGAAATTCTCCCCATAGCACCTCCCTTACCCACGTCAATATCTATTATTTAATATTCTTTGTTGGCATTGGTTGTAAAATAGTTTCTACTAGAGGCTTTTCCTTTTCCTATCGCTTGCATTTCTTAATTGCCATTGAAGCGTATGGTGTAATGATGGTGGTGATTCTCTAGTTCTCTGTCGGCTGAGTCTATTGGATGTTTGCTCTACCATCAACGTTTGTTCTCCACCCATGCATATGTGTTAGTGTGAATTTCTTTTATGATATTTGTGCTGCCAATGCTTGTTGTGCCTCTGGACGATAGTTTGAGTTAGTGCTTTGCAAAATTGCGTAGTGGTCATCTTGTATCTTGTGGAAGTTTTTTGTTCTGACTGAGGTAATGGTGGTTGATAAAAGATCAACCAAAAAACTAGTTTTTTTGCATGGACGACTGTGTCATGTGAATCTTGTTATTTATTTTTATTTCTTTGTTTAAATGCTTGCATGCATGTAACTGGCATGCATTACCGTATGTCGACTACCTCTAGGAGTGTGCGATATGAGTTATATAGCTTTGTTCGCTATTTTTAGAGAGAGTTAACTTCCACATAAGTTTGTGATAAGTCTTGTACAATGTCCATCCAAAGCGAGTTTATACTTATGTCGTTATAGTTTTGGAACTTATTGAAACTCGTGGTCTACTTTAGAATATTCATTAGTTAATTAAAATTTGATTTCTTAAATTGGAAAAATAATGAAGTCTTTATATAATATTATTGCTTTTGGTGTATATAGCGTAATTTTGAAATATAGATGTTGTTTGTATAAATAATAAACAATTATGTGTATTTTATTTTAACAAGGAATTAAGAACTTAAGCATTAATATGATCTTCTTTACTATTTAATTGGCTAATGAATTGATTTTGTTAAATTAGAATGAAAAGATATGATGTTATTTATTGGAACTTCGAATGTTTAATTTTATCGAATGTATGTTAGTGAGTTAAATATCATCTTGCATTGATGAATGCAATGTATTCTCAATTGAAGAGTTCAATATGTTTTATGTAAAACATGTATGATTGAGGAATCTTGAATGGGACTTGTTAACTATGTTTAAATGATATCTCTTTTAGAGTCTATTTTCATTTCATGTTTTGAAATATATTGTTTAGGGTATCATCTTCCAGAGGCTTTAATTTGTAGTTTTGATTTAAAATCATAGCTAGTGTTGTATGGATATTCTTATGTTGAAATGTGAGCCATGCACGTTATTTCTTTATGGGATATTATTTTGGATGTTTCGAACTTCTTGGCGCAGAAATGCGTTTGTTCATGAAAAACTTGCCATGTGGATTTTATTGTGATATTCAAATATTATTATTTAGGATGACTGTGAGTCTTTGAGTAAAGGAGTTTTATGTTACATGTATGTGGGCCTTATAGTCTTGTCATTTTGTGAGATTGTACCATAGGAGGAGTGGCTTCCCTTAGGGGCCAGACCTGGAAGTGGTTGCACGGGTAACCTATCGAAAGTTGGTAACCAAGTGATAACCTTAATAATTTTTAGGGGTTTGGGTAGTTAAATTTAACCATTCAGATTATGTTTTCCTCACCTTGGAATTTAATGCTTGTTTAGGTTAAAGTGGGTTGAGAAGGCCTGAAATGGCAACTGGAACACTTCATCATTTTGAGAAGTGATTCGGAGCCACATAAGTTCGTATAGGGGCCAAAAGTCATTAGAGGTTGCCAGGGTAACTCTGGTAGAGGGTCGGTAACCTAGGAAGGCTATCCAGGGTAACCTATTATGCTTATGTGATGACACTCATGTCCTTGTACACTTGTTAGTTCACTTGTGATTGTGAGTCGCCTCTGGGAGTATGTCAGTTATCTTATCATTGTGAAGTCATGCATGTCGTCCATGTATTGTGTGATGTTCTTCTTGTTGTCTGTTTGACTTGAGGACCTGTTCTATATCCTAGCACGGAGGGTGGACTTTCGAGTCCCACACGGTTGGGAGGAATGTGCCACGTCTTCCATTGGGTCCCTTATAGGTGAATTTATTTGAGACTTGTGTGTTCTTGGAAGGATCTTGATTGCACATCGTTCATAGAGTTATTCGTTGAACGAGTTCGTGGTCGTGGTCGTCATCTATTCTTGATCTTATTCTTATTGTACACACTCATGATGTTATATGAGGTTTCTTTGTAATGATACTTGTAATGTTTTGAGATTTGTCACAATCTCACTTATTGTAATGTAACTCTTTATGAAATGTATCTAAACATGACTATTCACATGAATTGATATATACATAGTTCTTGTTGTGTTATGATGTCTATGTAATTTAGTAGCGTAGTTGTGGAACCCTAAAATGTTTATGTTATGTTTTTATCACATGTTGTTATTAATGTTTTTTTCTTATATAAATTATTTGGTTATTTAGTGTTAATGACGTAACATTTCGTGGGTTCCATGATGGGTCATTACATGAATTATGTTGTGATGTTTCTACAATCCCCTAGTCCTATTCCAATACTCAAACTTGAAAGAAATTATCTAAATTAAAAGTAATAATCAAAATACTCCAAACTATGTCAAAATTTGCAATGGAGAATACACCACACACACCAAAAGAGAGCATGATATAATTGGAAAACACATTCACTTCCCAATTCCTAATCCAAAAATTCAAGCTGATTGAATTCCCTCTCAAATTTCTTTGCTAATCTTCCAAACAAGAATTTATTAAAACTTAATATGAATATTATTTTCATTTCTTTAATTTTCAACTCCCTCAAATTCTCCCAAAGTCCAACTAGTCATTTGAATTCATTATCTAATAACATTAAACATTTAAATTTAGATTTAAATCCATATACGAATAAAATAAAATAAAATAGAGAGAAATAAAATAAAATAACAAGATATCAAACATACATTCACTGGATGTCCGCAAAAGGGTACAATATTTTGTCAACGTGGATCAAATAAATAGGAAGTTGCACTTGAATTGAGTACAATAGGTAAGGTTAATAATTATGATCAATGTGACATCTCCCATATAACCACCATTAGGGAATAACTCAAACTTGTGAAGCTAAGTAGAAAATTTCCTTGTACTTGTATCCACTCAACACACGTCAAGTGTACCTATGAATATACATACTATCTAGATAACATACAATTCATAAATGGGGTATATAACATAATCATAAAATAAATATCCAAGAATACATGTGCATAATCAACAAAGTACAAAATATAATCCATCATAACATGATATTGTACAATAACTATATTGAAGGGTACATCAAAAGCTGATGCTAATACAAAATAATGATGATACAAATAATCTTGAATAAAATATATAAGTATAGGTATACAAATCAAGTGCACAAATATAAACCAATGATCACAAACATGAGAGGAATTACATCCTCCCCCACTAGAAATAGGCCTAGTCTTATAAGCCTACAAAAAGATGGGGATAAATTACTCTTAGTTGTGTTAAATCCTTCAAAGCCATTGAAGGCTCATTATTTGGGTCCCATTAGACCCTTACCTACTCTAGATCCTAAACTTTGAGGGCCAACATTTACTATTGGATAATACGAATGGGATCCAAAGAAATTTTCTTGAGCTCCTAGACCTACAAAGAACCCCAATCTAGAACATGGGTCTCATCCTAAATACTCTTCTTAATTAAGAAATGAAACATGAAATACGTCATGGATATGAGACTAGTTGGGTCACAAGGAAATTTGGTAGGACCAATCCTATCAAGGATCTCAAAATGTCCAACAAAGTGTGGTGTGAGCTTAGAGACTTTCCCATAATGGATAGGGCTCTTTTGTGGTCACACTCAAGAAAATATGGTCACTTACTGAGAATTGTCAATCCAATCTATGAGAACCAACATATTTATTTAAATGGTCTTGGGTTATCACCAAGTGCTCCCTAATTTGAACAAATTGTTGATCCATATCTTGAAGCATCTCAAGAATGAAGACAACATGATCCTCTAAATGATCCCAAGTTAAGAGTGCATGAAAAGGATGACCATACAAGGCTTGAAAATGTATCATACCAAGAAAACTATGGTATTTATTATTATAGAAAAACTCTACAAGCTATAAACCTCAAATATTGGCCCATCATGTACATGTGAAGCATGTTCTCAAGAGTTTGTCTCACTTTCTCTCTCTAAACATTTGTCTCAAGATGCTACAAAGAGGTCCATAACATGAATGTGAATAATGGATCTCAATTGAAAATGATCTTATGTGGAACTCTGTGCAAGCACACAATATCCTACATGAATGCATGTGTCATTGACATGGCTAAATACAAATATATCATAGGTAAAAAAATGGTAAGCTTTGACAAATTTTCTACTGTCACCATGGTGGCATCATGATTAAAAGAAGACATAGGCAACCCAACAATGAAATCAAGATAAATTATATCCCATTTCCACTTGGGAATGGTGTGTGACTACAACAGACTCGCAAGATGTTGATGCTTGGCCTTCACCCAATGACACTCAAGACATATAGCCATATATTTGACAACATCATGTTGTTGAATAGGACAACTAAGAGGGGGGAGAATTGGTTGTCATTGAATTAGGCCTTTAATTAAATCATTGGAACTAATCCTTAATATTTCTTAAATGATTAATCATCAAATGCCAATGCAAAAACTTAAATCCAACACATAAACACAATAACACTAGATTTACATGGAAAACCCAATACGAGAAAAACCACGAAGAGGATTAACTCACACTATAGAGAATATCAAAACCGATTACAAAAGGCTCACTACCTGAAACAAGGCTCACTATCTGAAATAATGACTCACTGTCTGGAACAAGGACTCACTGTCCAACAAAGCTACAACCCAAAGGGCTCACTACCACATAGATACAAAGAAGACAAAGAATAGTTGTTAAAAAGAGACTACAATCCCAATGCAACAAAATATTCCACAACAATTATTCACACACATGCATGAATGATAGAGTTCACCTTATGCTCATTGCATCTGAAAACTCAACATTAAGCTTCACATTGAACTACCACACTCTCAACACACACACTTACTGAATAGAGCTAATGTCACACAAAATTTCACTTTATATTTTCTCTTTTTTTCTCTACTTCTTTACTCTTGCATCACCTCTTCACCATTAACTCATCTTGCATTTATACCATCGTCAACCTTGAAACATATCCAAAGTCATCCATCCAAATATAATTCAAATTAGGTCAGCACCAAAACATCCTAGGGTGGAATTAGAATGATGGTGACCCACACATACACTTCAAGGGACCCAAAAAGATCCAACACGCTTCATCATCCTTGAAAGTAGTATTTCACACAAGGTCAGCCAAACCAGTGTAAAACACATAGAACCATTAAGCACAAATCTTCCAAATGCCAAAAACTATATTCAATAGAACTAGGGAAACACAACTCTAGAACCACAAGTCATAAGACTTCATCAAAGAGAAATCCAAACCAACAATATTTCTCCTGGACCTCAACCAAAAACACAAAAAGCCATAGTTCACAACTAGTGAACAAAACTCGCATTGTACAACAAATTAGCAACCAAAAATATGGATATAACATCTTCTAACAACCATGAAAAACATGTCTGAACCACACAACCATAGGAGCAAATATAGACCAAAAGCTGGAGCAACCACTAAACACATGCAACATATCTTTATTACAATTTTCTCAATATCCTCAACATATACAACCAACAACTAGTAGATAACCAATTGACCGATTGACATCAATGACAACCCCTGCAAAATTTCCTCAACACCTCCAGTCTTTTCATTCTTGCAGCAATCTCTCCCTTTGTCATTGATGGAAACACATGATGTGAAAAACCATCAAAGACAACATACTAGCTCTAAATACATTTTTTTGTTTTCTCACCCTTAGAAGATAATCTATTATATGCTTCTTCTCATTCTCTTTTCACATTCTTCTTCTCTCCCCCTTTGACATCAATGGCAAAGGAAAAAGAATATTTTACATTGATCTCTCCTTTGACATGACAACAAAATACACAAAATGACAACACCTGATACTACCTACTCCCCCTGAGAGGTACCCACCAAAACATCAATCTAAAGGAAAGATAGATCCATAGATCCATCGGATTGATGCATCTCCATATGCATCTAGTTCAAGAAAGGAGGGGAAATAACCCCTAAATTCTCTCAGAGATACTCAAAAGTGTCTTTAGGAAGAGCCTTTGTGAAAATATCAACAATCTAATCCTTCATCGAAACATACTCAATCTTTACTTCATTCTCTATGACCTTCTCTCTCAAGAAATGATATATGATAGATATATGCTTTTTCCTCAAGTACATCACAAGATTCTTAGAAATGTTGATTGCACTAGTATTATCACAAAAATAGAAATGCCATCATCATACAACATTGTGATATCTTTCAATGTCTATTTCATCCATAGAACTTGTGTACAACAAGATGCAACAACAATACACTTAGCTTCAACAATAGACAAGGAGACTGAATCTTGCTTCTTACTCAACCAAGCCACCAATTTGCATCCAAGAAAGAATTCACCACCACTTGTACTATTTTTTCATCTACACATCCATCCCAATCTGCATCTGTATAGGCACTGAGTGTAAAATTGGTATCTTAGGATACCACAATCCATAATCCAGAGTGTCATTCAAATATCTAAATATTATTTTAAATACAATAACATGTGTTTCCTTCGGATCTTCTTGAAATCTAGCCACAAGACAGACTGCATGCATGATATTCGATCTAGTAAAAATCAAATATAATAGTCCACCAATCATAGATCTATACTTGCTTTCATTAGCCTTAGGTGAATTAACATCTTTACCCAATTTGCAAATAGTCACCATAGGAGTACTTACTAGTTTGGAACCATCCATTCTAAACTTCTTCAACATATCTCTCACATACTTAGACTATAAAATGAAAATTCCTTTCTCTATTTGATTAATCTGTAGCTCAAGGAATAAATTCATCTCTCCAAACATAGACATTTCAAATTATTTTTGCATTTCTTTTGCAAACATCTTGCACATATTTTCATTTCCTCCAAAGATAATATCATCAACATATACAACTACAATTAAGATTTTATCATTTTCAATCTTAAAGTACAAATTACTATCTACCGTACCTTTGTTAAATCCTTATTGAATCAAGTACTTATCTAATCTTGCATACCAATCTCTAGGAGCTTGCTTCAACCGATATTAAGCTTTCTTCAATCTGCACACATAGTCAGTTGATCTTTCAATTGAAATCCTTCTAATTGTTCCATATAGACTTCTTCTTATAGCTCATCATTCAAAAATGCTGAATTGACATCCATCTAATAGACCTTGAAATCCTTATAAGTAACAAGTGCCAAGAACATCCTTATAGATTCCATTCTCACTACCGAGGAAAAAATTTCCTTAAAATCTATGCCTTTTACTTGTGAGTAACCTTTATACACAAGCCTCACTTTGTTTCTAACCACTTCTCCATTCTCATTCAACTTATTTTTGTGTACCCACTTTGGTCCAATGATGTTTTGATTTTCCAATCTTTGGACCAATTCCCAAGTCTGATTCTTCTCAATTTTTAAAATTTATTCTTTCATCACTTCCTTCCAATGTTCATCTTTACAAGATTCACTTATTGTCTTCAGTTCTATGTCAGCAAGTAAACGCAAATTCACTTTAGCAAAAAATTTGCTTCTAGTTAACACACCTTTTGTCTTATCTCTAATAATTTGACTTTCTGAATGATTCTTTTGTACACATCTTGGTGTCCTAGGGGACATCACCAGAGCATCTTCTTCTCTTTCATTTTGTTCATCCTTTTTCTCTTGCTCATGATTTTCCTATTCAAATACATATCCATCAGTGTCAATAGAATTCTTCATTGTCTCATCAACCTTCACATTTGAGCTTTCTATAATATTTGTCAGTCTTTTATTGAAATATTTGTATTCCTTTATTTTAGTAGAAGATCCAAGAAAAATGCCTTTATCACTTCTTGCATCAAGCTTTCCCAAATTTTCTTCATCTCTTATGATATAGCATTTGCTTCCGAATACTTTGAAATATTTAGTTGTACGAATTCTTCCATGCCATAGCTCAAACATAGTCTTTGTACTATTTTCTCTTGCTTGAACTCAATTGAACACATAACAATAGTATGAATAGCTTCTTTCTAGTAAGCTTTTGGTAAACCATCCTCAGTAATCATTGACCTAGCAGCTTCTTCAACTATTCTATTTTTCCTTTCAACAACTCCATTTTGCTGAGGAGTTCTCGAAGTAGATAGATGTCTCTTTATTCCATGCACTTCACAAAACATATTAAACTCATGGGAGGTGAATTATCCACCTCTATCAGATCTTAAGAATTTTATCTTCAAATTCACTTCATTTTCATTCATTGCTTTGAATGCCTTGAATCTATCTAATGCATCTGATTTATCTCTAAGAAATGTAACCCATGTATATCTAGAATAATCATCAATTAAAAGAATAAATTACCTTTCACCAAGTATAATTCTTACTCTTGTAGGACCGTAGAGATCCATATGAATTAAATCCAATAGTCCGATAGTAGACTGTTCCTTTGATCCGTAATGATTTCTTGCTTGGTTTCCAAACTGACAATTCATGCAAATAGCATTAACAAAATTTGTAATTATTGATAAATCTCTCATGAACTGAACTGCACTAATCCTTGCCAAGTTATCAAAATTCATGTGACACATTCCCCTATACCATAACCAACTATCATTTATTAGAGTCATAAAGCATTGTCCATCAGCACCCTTAAGTTGATAGGCATTCCCTTTAGATTTCTTTCTTGTAGCAATCAATGTTATGGATCCTTTTTGAATCTCACATTTCTCATCCTTAAACACAATATCACATCCTTTTTTTCACATCTAAGCAACACTTAATAGATTATGCCTTAAACCCTTAACATAGTAAACATTGACAATATGATGCTTTCCATCAAAACTTATTGAACCTATCCCATAGATTTTAGCACCAGTATCATCTCCAAACATAACCAAGCCTCCATCACATTTCTCAAGCTTAAAAAACTTACTTTTATCACCAGTCATGTGATATGAATAACCACTATCAACTAATGAATAATTTTTCTCGTGTTTAGCATGTACGGTAGAGATAACCGTACCTTCATTTTTATCCTTCTCCGAAGGGCTTTCCTTTACCTATTTTTTAGAATAAGAAGAAGTAGGTTCATCTTGAATCGCCAAAAACAAGCATTCATTATCATCTGGATCTTCATATTCTGAATCCTCATCAGATATACTAGCTTTATCATTCACATAGGAAGATTTTTTAATATTTTTTCCTTTCTTTTCCTTCTCATATCTTAGTTTATTCCTTTTAGCTCTTTCCGAATACTTTGCAGCATAATTACCTATTTGTCCACAACTAAAGCATTTAAAAGGAAACTTACCTTCATACTTAATAGAGCCTTTCCTCATTCTTCTTACAAAGTTAGCTTCTATTTCATCAAAGTTATCTTCATCTATATCTTTAGCTTTTGTAGCTTTAAAGGCAGTCTCAGATTTTCTTCCATTCCTTAGACTCGACTTCCTCATCTCATAAGATGTCAAAAATCCTAACAGCAGATCCTTAGTAAAAGTCTTATAATTTATAGTTTGCTCAATAACACTCACCTTCTCATTGAAAGCATCAGGAAGAGTTATGGGAATCTTCTTTACAATCCTTGTTTCATCAATAGTAGCACTAAGTCCTCACATTCCAGCCATTATCTCATGCAATCTCTGTAATAAGCTTTAACATTTTCATCTTCAGACATATGTAGAAGATCAAACTGTGTCTCCAAATTATACAGTTTTGCCTCTTTAACTCTTTCATCACCATTATGTGCTCTTTCTAAAGCATCCCAAACTTACTTAGTTGTATTCAAATTATGAACCTTGATCAACTCTGAATGTACCAGACTATTCTTCAAAATGTATTTCACCTTATTGTTCACTTCATGTAATTTTATTTCTTCAGGTGTACTTGGACCACCTGAAGGATATTTGTAAGCTTTCTCTACATCATATCTACAATACTCTATATATTCTTCCATCAATACTTTCCAAATACCATAATTAGTTCCATCGAACCTTGGATAATCACAAACCGTTTTGCCAACCATCTCAGTTTTTCCTCAATTGGTTAAGCTCTTCACCAAGGAACCAATCTCTAATACCAATTGTTGAATAAGACAACTAAGGAGGGGGGGTGAATCAGTTTTCACATAATTAGGCCTTTAATTCAATCATCGAAACTAATCCTTAATGCTACTTAAATGATTAATCATCAAATGCAAATATATAAACTTAAATCCAACACAAACACAATAACACCAAATTTACGTGGAAAACCCAATACAATAAAAACCATGGTGAGGATGAACTCACACTATAAAGAATATCAAAACTGATTAGAAAAGGCTCACTACCTAAAACAAGGCTCACTTCTTGAAATACAAACTCATTGTCCAATAGGGCTACAACCCGAAGGGCTCACTGCCACATAGATACAAAGAAGACAAAGAAGACTTGTTGCAAAGAGACTACAATCCCCATGCAACAAAATATCCCAGCACAATTATTCACACACATGCATGAATTATAGAGTTTGCCTTCTACTCACTGCATTTGGAAACTCAACATTAAGCTTCACATTGATCTGCCACACTCTCAACACACACTTACTGAATATAATCAATGTCGCACAAATCTGCACTTTCTCTTTTCTCTTTTTTGCTCTACTTCTTTTCTCTTACATCACCTCTTCACCATTAACTCATCTTGCATTTGTACCATCTTAAAATTTGAAACATATCTAAAGTCGGCCATCTAGATCAAATTCAAATTAGGTCAGTGCCAAAAAATCCTAGGGTGGAATTAGAATGAGGGCGACCCAAACACATGCTTCAAGGGACCCAAAAAGATGTAACACACTTCATTATCCTCGAAATTAGTATTTCACACATGGTCGTCCAAACCAATGTAAAAAAAATAGAACCATTAAGCACGAATCTTCCGAATGTTGTAATTATCTTCAATAGAACCAGGGAAACACAATTCTAGAACCGCAAGTCATAAGACTTCATCAAAGAGAAATCCGGACCAAAAAATTTTCTCTCGGACCTCAACCAAAAACATAGAAAACCTTAGTTCATAACTGGTGAATGCAACTTGCATTATACAAGGAATCAACAACCAAAAATATAGATATAACATCTTCTAACAACCATGAACAACATATCTCAACCACACAACCATAGGTGCAAATCCAAATAAAAAACCGGAGCAACCACTAAACACATACAACATATCTTTATTACAATTTTCTCAATATCCTCAACATATACAACAAACAACAACTAGTAGATAACCAGTTGATCAGTTGAAATCAATGACAACACCTGCAAACTTTCCTCAACACCTCCAGTCTTTTCATTCTTGCAACACATGCCTCATCCCTGCTCAATGATATAATTATCTAACATTGGAATGTATCTTCTTGACACCAAAATATGTCGAATATAGAGAACGATGTGTCTCAAATAAAACCACTAAATGGGGATCACTAGAAACTAGAACATAAATATGACCAATATGTCACAATAGTCCACTAGAAACTAAAAAATAACTAGTAAACCTACCCTAAAGGGCTCTCTCAGACTCTATCTCTGCTCTCACCTCTTGATACCATGTATCACTAGAAAGTTCCTCAAGAATATGACCATGTAGATTGGTACCAAGGGTAAAAATAAAATCTTGTGTCTCCTACTCAAGTTATCCACAACAACATTCTCCTTCCTTTTGGTGTAATGAACACTGAAGTCATACTTGCACAAATATTCCATCCAAGGATGATGTTAGACATTCAAGTTTAGTTGTGTTATGATACTTATTAGAAATATTTATAAAATAAATAGAAATATATCAAACAACTTCAAGGGAGTGAACTTTAATAATCAAATAATAATATATGAATTCAATATTGTATGATATGATGATATGAGAGAGAATTATATTCCTTATTTATAGGCTAAACTATGTAGGGACATACCCCTTCATCCTAATTAAGATGTATTAGTGTATTAACTAATATTTGTGTTAGGATTAAGCATGCCACAAGTTCTTATCCTTAGGAATATATAATACATACTTATTAATATATCATATTAGGATCATATCATTCCCTCCCCTTTTATAAAATATTTTCCCTCAATGATTAGTAACTCTAAAATCTTTTGTATGAATCGTTCATCGTTCTATGTTGCATCATCAATTGGAAAATTCTTCCACTTGATCATGAATTTTGAGGTGCCTCTAATTTTCAATTTGATTTTGGAAATTCCATGAAGCTTTTGTAAATTTTGTAAGAATAAATTTTCCATAATATTAGTGGAAAATAGATGAGAGAGTACACAAAAATATGCTTTCATAATTAGTTTATCAACAACAAGTCTAATTACATTAATATTATTTATTTTTGGCAACCTCATAATGAAGTCCATTAATATTTTTTCCCAGTTTTGTATTAGAATGCTCGATGTTTGTAAGAGGCTTGGATTCTTTATTATTTTGATTTTATTTCACTTTAATGAGTACCCAAAATAAAAATTTCTTTATAAGATGATAGGTTTGAACAAATCTTCTATAGTATCTTGTTAGACCCAAAAAACCTCTCTTCTTAGGGTCCATATTAACACCTTTAAATGACACCAAATGTATTGAGTATTCTACTTTTTTCACCCTAAAGACACATTTGGATTGTTTTGCATAGATTTTATTTTCTTCCAATTCATTATCAATAGGAATATGAAACTTATCTTAATGAATGATTTTATTTAGCTTCTTGTAATGTGAGCACATTTTCTATGGATCATCCTTTTTGTTAAGAATAAGCATAGGGGATTACTAGGATTTTTTTTTGGGATGAATAATGCTTGTGGTATTAATTTAATGTCATGATTATGGTATCTGATTAGAGGTACAACCATGGATTCTTGAAATACTTGTTGTTGGTGTTGCAAAATATCTTGAATTTTTGGTTGATCTTGAGTTATCATATCTTGTGCTACTATAAAATATAATTGTGACCCTATATTATAAGAATATTTTTTGAGTAATTTATCCATCCTATGGGATCTAATGGATTCACTTGATGGTGATTTTATTCCTAGAAGTTCATAATATGGTAGTGAAGGTTCCCAAATGTAACACACAATCATGCATAAGGGAGTCCACTACAACCCTAGCACCAATGGCTAACTCAACCTTCCAACTAATGATTTACCTTACTAGCACAAGAAAACATTGCTCCATAAGGAATAGGGAAATAAAGGAATTTGAAGCACTATAATAAAAAATAAATGGAAACATAAAATCCATATACCACACTTGATGACTCAACAATAGTACCCTGATGCTTAGCCTAATGGTTATCCACTACATCAAAAAATTTGTGGGATCTACCAATATCCCCTATTGTAGGCTTTAAAGTTTTATACCTCTAACTACTCCTTGGTGGTAACCTCTAAGGATAATATATAACATAATGACCTTGTTAGAAACAAGAGAAGCATGATCCTCTACCCCATCCTCGTCTTCTTGTAGGTGTCTAAGACTAGTGAGACTATTGATAACTCCCTCTATTAGAAGTGGGCTTACTAAATTGATTTGGATGTGTAATCTGTGGGTCTCTAGCCAACCCTCCACCATGATTCTTGGTATAGTGACCACACAAACCTTGCCCATGTTGAGGGCCCCATAAAGATCTCTCTTCTTGATGCTAATGTTGTTGTTGTTGTTGAAATAGCCTAGAGGGTGTTGATAATGCCTTGGAAAACCATACTATATGAGAGTGAGACCTCAGACACTCAATATTGATTTAGTTGAACATCCTACCTAAAATCTAATATGGCCTCTAAACCCTCTAGCAAGGTTCTTCTCTATCAATCTTTCCTTCTCCATAGAAACCTCTAATGCATTAGGCTCAAATATCCAAACACCACCACTAATCTGAGCATTTAGGTCATGTACAAATCACTACACTAATATTCCCTCATCCTCAACTATGCTCACATACTGCTTAAGATCAAAGAAATGATTCTTGTATTTACCAAATGACATGCCTAACTAGTGAAGCTCATGAAACTCATCAAAATGTCTCTTCTTATAGTGATCTAAGAGATAACATGAACAAAACCTCTCCATGAAAGTATCCAAAGAGATTGTGGCAATATTTAAATGATTCTTTTTCTCCTCCTAGTGCCACTAGGTGGAAGCAAATCCTCTCAAGTGCATGATGGCACACCGAGCCTTAGTATTACTACTATAGGGATGCATCATGAAAGAATAGGCTAAGGTCAACAACCATTTCTCTACCTCAAAACCCCCATCTGATCCCTCAAAATTAGGTGGATGGGATCAAAGAAGGCTTCTCATGTGCCCTAGGGTGATCCCAAAAAAGTGGGTTACACTTTTTGGAAAAACTTGACATTGAACTGAACCTTTTTAACTAAATCTTCACTTTCAGACACCTATAGCTGCTAAACCATGAGGAATTTGAAGATGATGCAAACTAGTGATTTGTGGAATTTTGTTTGTAGATTCTAAATATATTTTTTTAAAAAAATTGGAATCAAATTGCATTTCTTTTCCATATCCTTCAATAACTAGGTTTTAACAATAAACAACATTTTTAAAGAGTGATGTTTATTGTATAACACATAACTTCTTTTCTATAAAGGATAAAATTTTGATTTTTTCAAATTTAGATTTATAAGTATAATATCTAGCTCCTTTGTTTGGTTTCATAGTGTTTTATTGATTTTTTTTTCTTAATTAAGTTTTGAAGTCAAAAAATTACAATTTAGACATAGGTTTATTGTATAA
This sequence comes from Sequoiadendron giganteum, assembly GCA_007115665.2. Taxonomy (NCBI): domain Eukaryota; kingdom Viridiplantae; phylum Streptophyta; class Pinopsida; order Cupressales; family Cupressaceae; genus Sequoiadendron; species Sequoiadendron giganteum. The sequence continues at coordinate 187,899,882 of CM021104.1, read as the reverse complement.
CACATAACTTTTTTTGTATGTATCAAAACTCATCCTTTTTTTTTGGATCAAGGACATAAATACAAAGAGCATAGATTTTTTTTAGAAATTTTTTTTGGTAATATTTTGTTTTTCCACATGTGCAGAACATAGAGCTTAAGTTTCGGTGAAAAACCTATATTCACAAGAAATAAAAATAAATATAATAATCAAATTAAATATATTTAAAATTACACTTTTTGGGAAGCTTATAATTGTTAGAAATCTGAAATAGATTGAATAACCCAAGGAACTTTTTAAGAGAAAAACAAAGGTACATAAATATGAAAAGCATAAAGAGTGCACACCAAGACTCCTAGAGATTATGCAATGTTGATGTGATAATATTGCATTAAGAGCTCCAAACCTTAAAAGATACAAAGCAAGATGCTTGAATGGAAGAAAATACAAGCTAGGTAGTGAGTTTATATAAAAATTAGGAGAGGAGGTAGGTGGCAAATCCATCCAATAGGAATCAACCACAAAAAGTGGAGATGGACCACCAAAAGTGGAAAGTGGTTCCACCCTTTAAGGAAGGGAACACCTCATCAATCTCCTAGTTATTAAATAATAAAATCACTTTATTATCTTAAGATAGCTTAATTAAGTGTAGGAAAAACCTAGGACTAAGGGAAAATAAATTAACCCACTAGGAAAATAAAAACCTACACCAACACCCCCCCTTAAGAACAACTTAGGAGGATGTAAAAGATGATGGGTCTCAGCAAATGAGGCCATTTTAGGTAGCCATGTACAAGTGAAATGTAGAAAAATCTCTCGCAACTAGAGAAAAGGAGAAAACCTAGTGGGAAAAAACTCCTCCCCAAAAGAGAGATGAAAAGAAGAAAAGAAAGACTAAATAGCCTCCCCATGGATGACACTAACTTCACCCCAATTAAAGCCCGCAAATGAAGGAGCTTTCTCTCAGTGAAGGGTTTGGTGAAGATGTCTACAGTCTGAGATGATGTCAGATAGTACTTGAGATCAATGATCTCACTATGAATCAACTCTTGAATGTAGTGCATGTGGATCTCAATGTGCTTGGTTTGTTGATGATGGAACGAATTATGAGAGATCTGAATCGCACTTTGGTTGTCACAATGGATGATTGTGGGATTTTGGAAAGGAATGCAAAACTCATTGAGAATGTTCTAAAGCTAGATGGCCTCAGTAGCATCATTAAATGCTCCTCGATACTCAACCTCTATAGATGAAAGAGAAATAGTAGATAGCTTCTTGCTCAACCAAAAAATTAGATTGGAACCAAGGGAGAAGCAATACCCTAAATTAGACTTGCAATCTTGAGAATAACCTACCCAATCTGAATCTGTGTGTTCCACCAAGTCAAAATTCATGCCCACTGCATAATGAATTTTGTTGAAGCCAAAAATTGGCAAGGTAACAACCCTTTGTGGGAAAATCAGTTAGAGGGGGGACTTATTGCACTAAACTAAGTAACCTTCAGATTTTAAAGACGCTGACTCTTCTATAATTGGAGTTTTGAATGGGAAAAGGAAGCAGGTATAAAAATAAAATATCTAACTAGGGTGATGTGTCGAGACTTAGATGTAAGGCACGATAAATCTATCTTTTAGATGTGATCTAAGGGCCTGTTCAACAATCTACTATGTTCCAGAATGAAAAGAAATAAAGATAAAATTCTAAATGATTCACTCAATGACATAAAATAATATTCATATGCATTTACTAAAAAGAGGAGTCAAAGACATGATCTAAACCAACAAGCTTGCATTAAATTTATAGAAGTTTTGCAAATGAAACATTTAGCACCACAATGGAATAGTAAAACTTTATCAAAATCTTCAAGAAAACATAAAAGATGAACAATGGAACAGTTTGCAAGTCTTTACAATAATCTCAAAAGAAGTAAAGGCCTGGTTCTTTTACCGATTTTTCCTATCAAAATCTAAACTCTTGCTTCGATGAAATAAGCAGTATTTATAATGAAAACCCAACTCGGTGGGCTAGTAATAGAAAATATTCTATGATCATTAGCAATGATGCATTTAGCACTGATTTACCCTTTTCATTGCAACTGAAAAGATTCAAGCCATGAATGAGGGTTCCCTGGAGTAGGATGCATCCCCTATGAATGATGGTAGTGGTCCCAGTAGACCAGAGCGTCGACACGTGCTATCCACTCATGGTGGTAGTTACAAGACATGGTAGCTGGTGATATGTTGTTGTCTGCTTAAATATCCTTCATGATGAAGCCTCTAGAAGATTGTGTGGCAAGTAGTCGAGGTTGGTGTTCATCATTCCCCTTAAGTGATGAAAAAATTGCGCTGTGAAGACACATGGAGGTCTCAAAGCATACTGTGCTGAGGGTTGGGGTCACTAAGAAATGTGTACGAACAGATGATGTGTGGTAGACGATCGAGGCCCAAAAGGAGAGTTATGGAAAGAAGCATTGAACATTGTGAACTGCTGACATGTGGAAGCATGACACAATTTTTTGAAAAGTGAGAGAAGGAAGCCTTGTGAGGAGTGCTTAGTTGACAAGTGGCGGTATTCACATAAGCCTTTGTGAGAGGAGCCTGATATTGCTTTTTAAAGGGAGGGTGTGGCCGATACTTAAGAAAAATAAAATCACCCAAAGGGAGCTTGGGAATTTTATGTTCATAGCTTTTGGTGACTTATCAAGGGCGTTTTTCCTACGGAACGAGGAACCCAAAATTTATGGTTTGTAGACTAGAGACTTATCCATCGAGCGATGTGATTAGAGCTTAGAGAGGGTGGTCTGAAGAGACAACCATTCATCCATAGGTGGATTCAATATGTCGCACAAACCTTCTTTCACTTCATGCAAATCGATCACTTCTTTGTAAGGCAACGCCGACAATATACTGGCCCAGGGCTCAAGTTGAAAAATAAGTTGTGTGATCGGATGAGTGACGCTCTCAATATCTCCTATAGAAAGGGGCTGACTAAAACTCTAAAAGGTAGGCACATCCTTTTGTTTCTCCTCGATCTTTGCTGCAATATGCTCCATCGTGGCCATTGATTCATCTTCAAGAAATAGAGATGGTAATCCCATTTGATTCAAGTGACATAACCTATCCCACATGATATTCATCATCTGATCCAATTCGGTGGCACATGCATCAACATGAAGGGTAGTTGCATGGCAATGGACGAACTTGTTGGCTATTTTAGCAACGAACTTTCGGTCTTCAATTTTTGCACTTGCCAAGACTTCATCTGGGACTTGATATATCCTATTCAATAATCTCCTAGCCTCTAGAGCTCTTTCAGTGATGGACTGAGGGAATTGCCCTATCATCTCACGAACCTCTTTTCCCAAGACTGTTGCTTCTACCATAAATCAGAGCGCTAGCTTTAGAGTTGGGCAGAATGCCTTCACTCTTTCCCAATATGAGACATATAACTGCTAGGCTATCTGAATAAGGTTTGTTTGATCAACAGGGGGTGAGGCAGAGCTCTTCAATAGGACAATCTCCACATTTCTTTGCTCTATATAATGTGCGAGATTTGTAACCTTTTGGGTTTCCATGGTGAGTTGTCCTTGCAAGATTCATGATTCTGTGACCTAGCTAGCCTCAGCTCACTCCTTGTTTGCTGCTTCCTGTTCTAAGGAAGAACTTATGTCTATAATCGCATTCTCCAATTGGGCATAATAGATCTCAAAATCTACATCTTTCTGTTGCATTTTCTGCTCTAGTTGAGCGCGTTGGTGACAAAAATCCTCATCCTTTTGTCGCACTTCTTGCCCCAACTTTGCTAACTGGTCTTAATACTCCTGGTTCTTTTGTTGTAGCTCAGCGATGAATTTAGGCTTGAGGGATTAAAACTTCACAAGTTCTCAGAGATTTTCTTGTTCCATCTCCTTTTGTTGGGATAAGCGCTTAAATTGAACCTCCTTAGCCTTTTCCTTGGCGAGAAAGACCTCGACTCTATCCTTTATGCTTTTCAACTCTTCTTCCTTTTTTAGCTGGCAACCAGACTTAAGAAAGCCAGTGGTCACCACCTGTTGTGTTTCTTCCATAAGATCCACCTTATCTTGAGGTTGGGATTTTATTAAATCAAGCCCGATGAAAAACATGTTGTATTCATCTGGTTGCATTTCTTCTTGTGGCTTGCTAACAGTTGGGTACATAGTCGTAAAATGTAGCAGCTGTTGAGCCTCATTAAAACTAGTCTGTAACATTGGCTCTACTGGCTTCTTAGCATTTTTATCCTTTTTCCTTTGGGTTCTGATTGCTCGTGCTTGCCTATTTTTGTTGCCTTCTGATAAGAATTTAGAGGGTGACCTGATGAGTCCACCTGTGAAAGGTGCACCGGGAGGAAGGGAAAAAGGAAATGAAAGGGTGGCGGTATCAGGAGAGCTTTTCTTTGGTACACTGACTATTTGAGGCGAGAAAGGAGGGATACTCCAATACTCTAATTGTGAACCAGCAGGAGGACTCGAAGGAAGTAGAGGCACGATGGTTTCTATCTGCTGGGAAGAGTGGATTGGCTCTGACATTGTGGTGGCAGGAGATGTATCGATGAAGGTAGCAAAGGAAAAATGTGAGAGGCTTTAGGATGTGGAATTGGCCAAGGCAAATGGTGTGAGGTTTCATGAAGGAGTAAGGGAAAATGGGGCCACATGAGAGAACTATGCGAAACCCCCCATGATCATTGAAACAAAGATCGAAATTCATTGGTTGACGTATGAAACAAGAGGTGTTTTGGACACAATAGGGGAAACTAAGGTTTGTGAAACTAGAGAAGAGGGAGAGAAAGATACCTATGGTGTGGATGACTACGGTCCCTGGTCTATTGCTGATGCTTTTCTTACCTCAGGGTCTTGTGAACACTCTCCAGATGGTGCCTCAGTTTTCTACAGCTTCGTTGGCGGCGAGTCATCTACCACTATCGTTTCAGATTATTACGGTTGGGTTGCCCGGGCCCTCCTTACAGTCTAGGTATGAGTTAGTGAAGACCTCACACATGATATGTTAACCTGTACATTGGAGGAGAATTTGTTAGGTTGCTTTACGAACTTTCCCTTTTGCTGCACCAAAGCATCTTGTGCCTCCATTTCTAGTTTCACTCCTTCATTTGACTGCGATTCGACTTCTTCCAAACTTGAGTATTTTTCACCAATCTCATTGGAATCTAGATGCTCATTGTTCCACAATTTGTCAAACTTGTCATCCATTTCCTCAGTATCATAAGGGGCCTTAGTGCGTTGGATCTCTTAACGATATATCCAAAAATCATTGACCTTCTCTTCTTTCCAGCTGTAGTTGTTTATCAAATTATTGCGGAGAGTAGTACCCATCTTTCTCGTTTTATCATACTGCTCAGTTGGGTGGTAGAATCTGAGCCAAGGAGGTCGACCACCTTCAGTAGGGATATAAGCTAGGTCGTCAATAAACTCATCTGCATCTGATACCGAATTTTGATGCTTCTCCCAGTAAGGCCGAGGGTAGTGCGTCACTTTGACATATTTATTTGGAAACTCATCATCGGGGTTGTAATTCCATTTATTGCAAATCCATACCAGCCCCAGATCAGACAACTTTGCTTCATGTATTTTGTGAGCCTTTTGATGGGGCTTTTAAATTTCAAAGGAAGGAGGCTAGGGTTTTCGGGTTTAAAGTTACCCAGGGTGATGTGAATTATGAAATTTTGAAACCCTCTTGTTATGTTTGAATGATGACTTGCTACCGAAGGTAACCAATCACTTAAGTGATCCAGTTGAGGCCCTTCCTCCATGCTCTTACCGGCCCTTTCACCCAGCCTGTCATTCTTTTTCCATCACCAAGGCTTAAAATTTAATAACGCCAAGGGTTGTACCGACCGGTCCCACCTAAATATTCTAGTGTCTGTGCATGCTGTTTGGTTAATCGTACAATCAAGCGTTTTGATCTGGACCATTTCTCACAAACCTCACAGGTTTTCCTGCTGATGTCACTAAGAGGTGTGAGGTCTACAAGATGCCGCCATCTGGCATGTATGGAGGGGCGGGTTTTTTTTTTCCCAAGGTACCAGGGATGACAAGTGGTTGTCTTTTCATCGGCGAGGGTTTTAATTACGGGGTTAATAATAATTCTCCCCCACAGACCTTGCACGAGCATAGTAAATGTCTCAAAAGTACTGCGATGTCTGCAAAAGGGTGACATGTGGTCTAGTTCTTGGAGTGACAGGGATAAATGGGACCCATTGTCTGGTTGTGACCTCTTGTTTTACTAGGTTTTGATTGGATGTGGTTTTTCAAGGCGCTGAGGTGGATTTTCAATGCTTGATTGACTCAATCTGAGTCATCCTACTTGCCAGGTCCATTCTACATCAATGGTGTAGTTTCAGAGAAATTACAGATCATTTGTGTGATGAGCTTTCATACTCTGTAACTTATTTTATTAATTGCTCGAGCTTTTTACAGGATCTTCTCCTGATTTTCTCTAACGTGCAAACAATGCCCTCCTGATAGAAGTAATTATGGTGGCTACGTCAGCCACTTATGGCTCAAATGCTTGTTTTGCATTCAAGAAATTAATATCCCTCACACCAATTCACTCTATAAATGCTAGCTAAAGTGACCCAGTGTTATCATTATATTTTTTGAGTTGTTTTGATTACAGGTGGTGGTTATTCTCCTGTATTTTGTGAAGCTATGGATAAATCTATAGGATGTAGGAGTGCCCAAGTAGGAGCCAGGAGGTTGCTAATTAAGAAGGAGAAACTTGCTCCTAGAACACCTAAGGTCACTACTAAGAGTGCTGGCAAAAGGCCAGAGCATTGTGCATCCCCTGTGTTAATTTCATCAGATTTTGATGATAATAGGTCCGAGACTGACTTAGATTACCGTTGTTACCTGGTGGCTTTAATTGAGCTCATGGGAGTGAATGAGGAGTTCCTTGTAGTCAAACCAATAACTGCACTGGTATCGGGCCAACTTGCTGGATGTTGCGCTGATGTGGCTGGAGGAATGAAGGTAGTTCCACTTTTAACTGAGGCGAGAACTCAGAGCGATCACTTGTACCGGGGTTGTGTGTCTACTTAGTGGTTGTTGGTGTTGGGTCTACTGGGCGGTGTTTTTTTTGATGTTTCATTTTGTTGATGTCGACGTGCGCATTCCTGGCATGCTTTTTTTTTTCTCTGACTGGTTACTGTGTAATCATTTTTTTTTTATTCCTCGGATCATGCACCTTGTTATCCAATGATGAGGAATGTGAATTCAAATTTCATTCTAAATGAAATTCAATTTTGAAATTAACAATGTAGCCTAATGCTTTGTTGCTCTCCTATCCTATAAAGGAGATTTCATGGCTCATTGTTATGGTTGAGATTTTGGATCCATAAAGTTCTGAGTATGTACAGTTAGTTTTACTGCAAGATTTTGAAGGTATTATTTATGAAATCATTATGGGTTGGGAATTGTATGAAATAAGTATGCTATACTTTTGTAATTATTGATATCGAAAGAAATCTAAAATAATTAAGACAATTTTCTCTCCTGTGTATGTATCATGGATTATGAATTGATTTATCAAGGGTTTGTTCATTCAGTTTCAATGGTGTATTTGAAAGTGTAACTTGTTCTCCTTCTTTAACTTAATGAGTTAATCAAATGATTGAAAACAAACTGCATGTTTATGGTCATATGCTCAGGATTCACTAAGGATTATTGTTTTAATATACTGAAAGATCTCATATTAGCAAAGCATTATGGTGATAAGTTCATAATATCTTAATTATATTTTATATGACTCTTTCCCAATGAATGAGGCACTAGATAGTTTTAGTAAAATTATTTCAGATGTAGGATTGTGGCTCTAATCATGGTGATTCAATATCTGAACATATTAACAAATATCAAATGCTATCTCTTTTGAGATATAAATCTTATGATAATTTTCAGTCTCCTTGCTTTGAGACATCTATTATTATTCTTGGGTTTTGCCACAACCAAGGTAATTACTATCTAATTTGCGTGTGTGGGGACTGCATCTATAAGAAGAAGTGTTCTTATCAATCATAAAACAATCTTATGAACACATGAAGGTTTACCCACCTTGGTCTCACAGAGCCAAAAGTGTAGGAGATGTTAGTCTTTGACTAGATCTCGTTAGTTGGCCACTAGCCTTTGTAGTTCTTTATAATAGAGGTTGGCTACCTCTTAGAGAATTGCAAATCCTATGTGAAAAAAAATACCAACAAAATGGTGACTCTACTAGGGAGTTCTAAATCACTAGTTGCAAATGGTTATAGAGTCATATCGTAGATTTGTTGTTCTGAATTTACATAGTGAATGTTTTCAACCTTAGATAGAAGAGGTTGTTGAAATGAACTTGAAAATCCTATGATTTATGGTATCCTGTTGGCAAAGGATTCAGGAGTTCTAGAATCATTAGATGAATGGTGGTTTTATTGGGGAGAACTTCTGAGAAATTTAAAAGAAAAAGAGAAACAAGGAACCACAGGGGTTGAAGGATGCTATCTAGAATCTTTTGTTAAGTGAATTTGAATGTTGAAATTCGGATGGTAATGGATTGTGGTTTTGAAGGAGATTGGTAGTGGTATGGTATGACTCTATTGTGGGTAAAAACCCATAATCTGACAAGCTTTGAAAGGAATTTCATATTTCTTTTAATAGAATCTCTATTGAAGAGGTGGTGCCTCTATTTGAAGAACCAATTGATGAATGAAGAAAAAATCCTAGATCTATGATATTTACAATCAGGAAGAAGAATTTAATACATGCTGTCAAAACAAAAAATTACCAAGTATTTAATCAAAACTAAACAATTCACTATTTTTAATTATGATGGGTGTTTGTAATTAAGGATGTAGATGGTTCCAAACTAGATGTCTAGCATCAAGAAAGGAACAATGATTAGTTTTTCCATACTTCTGATGATGCAATATGTATAAGGTGATATGAAATAATGTTTATGTTGCATCATATCTTGAAAAGAAAGGAATAATATTTGCAGTCACTAACAAAATCATGGTTGTGATAGTAAATAATATGTCTGATAAATATATACTGTTGATAAAATTTTAAATGGGTATAAGTGATTTCCCATATGTATTTTGTAGATGTAACGAGGGATTATGAAGTCAATCATGAGGATGTTTTCATGAAGATTTTTGTGCAATCCTTGAAGGGTGATGCCATGGATTGGTTTTCCTATTTACTTGCCTATTCTTTTAACTCATGGAATCAATTGGTGATAGTTTTTATGGAGCAATTTGATGAACGAGTCAATCCCAACATATTAAGAAAATGTTTTATGGGAATTCACATAAAAGAAGAGGAGCTAATCCCATATTATAATCTCAGATTTTCAAAAGCTTTAAGAGAAATCCCTAAAGAAATAAGACCGAGTGAGGCTGAATGCTTAGTTGTATATCTTGGTGCTTTTGACAAAAGGATGGGTTACTTACTAAGAGATAAAGAACCTACAAGTTTTCACCAAGCATATCAAATGGCTATGGAAATTAAAAACAATATGAAATACTCAATGATGAAGGGGTATCTTGCTGCAAGTATTGATTACCCTAGCTTACCTAGTACTAGTAAAATGTCAGAGGAAGTTACTCAGAGCACTGATTAGGATAAGGGTATTTTTAAAACTATTATTTCTTCACCATTATAGTGTGATAATAATGAGATCCAAGTTGAAATCCAGTCTAGTTTGAATATTGTTGATCAAACTTCTCTTGTACCAGAATTGTATGAAATGAAGAGGCAAGAGAGGGAATCACCATATGATTATTTCTTGAGATTTTTAGAAGTCTTGATACAAATTCCTAGAAGTCATAGACCTAATGACTATGAATGCATTGATTTATTTTGTGAACTTTATGAACCAGGGTTAAGTGCTTTGCCAGAAGAATTAAAACCTGCTAATTTGGCCCAAGTCATTAAGTGGATAGAAATTGCAGAATCAACCAAGAATGTACCTACACAAAATGAAGACAATGCTTGTCCTTTTGAAGAAATTTGGATAACTATAGAGGAATTTGAGGGGGAAAATAATGCAGGATTATGTGAGACACCTATTGTGTCTCCTAATCTTGATTGTAATACTCATGTCACTGAGATTTTGTTATAGGCCAATGATTAAGATTTCAGAGGTAGTGATTGTAGTACTGAGGACAAAACTAGGCTTGTCTTTTCACTAGAGTTGTATGGAAATGTAGAACCTCATGTTCTTACTTGTTCCCAAGAGAAGGAACAATTTTCAAATGATAAATATTTAGAGTATACTCCGGATATACTAGCAATGGAACAAGCCTATTGTATAAATGTTGAGGAGTTTGAGGACAATGAAGTATGTGATCAAAGGAATAGAACTAAAGACAACCAACATATTGATGAAAATATTGGTACTATTGTTTTCCATGACTGCTTATGTGAAGTTGAGATGGATATGTTGTTACCTTCTGACATTGATATTGCCGGTGAAAAATTTCAGCTTGTGCCAAAATTTTCACGTTTAAATTAACACATACATCAGGTAATGTTGAGTACAAGGAGGCCAGTGCATATTGCTCTTTCTCTTTTGACCAGCTTGAAATTAATGTATTTGACTCTATCTTTGAGGGTTCTCATTTAAAAATAAACGAAGAAATACAAGGGAAGGTGTACATTGAGAAGCCTGAAATAAATGTGTTTACACATTCCCTGGAGAATGATGTAACTAGTACTACAGACATTTGTGATGCTAGGATGTATCCAAAATTGATGGAATTCAAGTGCTGGCAACCTAACTTATCCAGGAAATTCCACGGTGGGGATTCCCCGAGTTGTGTATCACTTGTGTTGAGCAATAGAAGTATGGATAATATGCACACAGTTTTATATGAAAGTTTTCAGTTTGATGTGCAAATTGATGATGATGCCAGAATGTGTAATGTTGTAGACCAGGTAAGTTATGAATGTTTCCACTTCTCAGTTCAACTGGGCCAACATCCTATGAGTTATGACCAGGGGTAGAGTAAGGTGAAATGTTATCATGGTCATATGTTGCTTTTAAAGTTTTGGAACAGGACATTGACTGAATTGATGCAGGGGAGTATAAATAAAAATTATGATACTTCGAGACATATTGATTATCCTATTATTTTTTGAAGCATCAAAGTGTAAATGTTGTAGACCTTGTTTACTCCAGGTGACAAAGAATTTTGTGTTTGACAAGGGAAAACTTTGATTTCTCTTGTCAGGTGGCCTTGTGCCACCAAATTGGCAGTGCACAAGTCCAATTGACAAAGCAAGGTAATATATTTGTCAAGGCACTTGTGTAATTTAGTAGTTTGGTCTGCGAAACCAGAGATTCTGGATTCTTGCTATGCCTACAGGGGGCATACATCCCCAGTCGGAGCCACTAATGGGGCTTTTAAATTTCGAGGGAAGGAGGCTAGAGTTTTCGGGTTTAAAGTTACCCAAGGTGATGTGAATTATCAAATTTTGAAACCCTCTTGTTATGTTTCAATGGTGACTTGCTACGGAAGGTAACCAATCACTTAAGTGATCTGGTTGAGCGCTTTCCTTCGTGATCTTACTAACCCCTTTCACCCAGCCTATTTGTCTTTTTCCATCACTGAGGCTTAAAATTTTATAACGCCAAGGGTTGTACCGACCGGTCCCACCTTAATATTCTAGTGTTCATGCATGATGTTTGGTTAACCGTCCGATCACGGGTTTTGATCTGGACCGTTTCTCACAAACCTCACAGGTTTTCCTGTTGATGTCACTAAGAGGTGCGAGGTCTGCGAGATGCCACCAGCTGGCATGTACGAAGGGGCAGGTTTTTTTTCCCGAGGTGCCAAGGATGACAAGTGGCCATCTTTTCACCGGAAAGGGTTTTAATTACGGGGTTAATATTAATTCTCCCTTGCAGACCTCGCATGAGCATAGTAAATGTCTCAAAAGTACTGCGAGGTCTACGAAAGGGTGACACGTGGCCTGGTTCTTGGAGTGACAAGGCTAAATGGGACCCACTATCCGGTTGCAACCTCCTGTTTTCATGGGTTTTGATTGGCTGTGGTTTTTCAAGGCACTGAGGTGGATTTTCAATGCTTGATTGACTTAATCTGAGTCGTCTGACCTGCCAGATCCATTCTACATCAACGGTGCAATTTCAAAGAAATTACAGATCATCTATGTGACAAGCTTTCATACTCTGAAAATTATTTTATTAATCGCTCGAGCTTTTTAGAGGATCTTCTCCTGATTTTCTCTAGCGTGCGAACGATGTCCTCCTGATAGAATAAATTATGGTGGCTACGTCAGCCACTTATGGCTCAAATGCTTGTTTTGCATTCAAGAAATTAATATCCCTCACACCAATTCACTCTATAAATGCTAGCTAAAGTGACCCAGTGTTATCATTATATTTTTTGAGTTGTTTTGTTTGTAGGTGGTGGTTATTCTCCTATATTTTGTGAAGCTATGGATAAATCTATAGGACGCAGGAGTGCCCGAGTAGGAGCCAAGAGGTCACTAATTAAGAAGGAGAAACCTGCTCCCATAACACTTGAGCTCACTACTAAGAGTGTTGGAAAAAGGCCAGAGCGTTGTGCATCCCCTATGTTAATTTCATCAGATTCTGATGATAACGGATCCAAGACTAACTCGGATTACCAGTGTTACCTAGTGGCTTTAACTAAGCTCATGGGAGTGAATGAGGAGGTCCTTGCAGTTGAACCAATAACTGCACTAGTACCAGGCCAAGTTGTTGGATGTTGCGCCGATGTGGCTAGAGGAATGAAGGCGGTTCCGCTTTTGACTAAGGCAAGAACTCAGAGCAGTCGCTTGTACCGGGGTCGTGTGTCTACTTAGTGGTCGTTGGTGTTGAGTCTGTTGGGCATTGTTTTTTTTGGTGTTTCATCTTGTTGATGTGGATGTGTGCGTTCCTGGCACGCTTTTTATTTTTCCTCCGATTGGTTATTGTGTAACTATTTTTATTTTTTTGATTCCTCAGATCATGCACCTTGTTATCCAATGATGAGGAATGTGAATTTGAATTTCATTATAAATGAAATTCAATTTTGAAATTAACAATGTAGCCTAATGCTTTTTTGCTCTCTTTTCCTATAAAAGAGATTTCACGGCTCATTGTTATGGTCGAGATTTTGGATCCATAAGGTTCTGAGTATGTACAGTTAGTTTTACTGCAGGATTTTGAAGGTATTATTTATGAAATCTTTCTGGGTTGGGAATAGTCTGAAATAAGTATGCTATACTTTTGTAATTACTAATATCAAAAGAAATCTAAAATAATTAATACAATTTTCTCTCTTGTGTATGTGTCATGGATTATGAATGGATTTATCAAGGGTTTGTTCATTCAGTTTCAATGGTGTATTTGAAAGTGTAACTTGTTCTCCTGCTTTAACTTAATGATTTAATCAAATGGTTGAAAAAAATTTGCATGTTTATGGTCATATGCTCAGGATTCACTAAGGATTATTGTTTTAAAATAACCTAAAAGATCTCATATTAGCAAAGGATTATGGTGATAAGTTCATAATATTTGAATTATCTTTTATATGACTCCCGCCCAATGAATGAGGCACTGGATAGTGTCAGTAAAATTCTTTCAGATGTAGGACTGTGGCTCTAAGCATGGTGATTCAATATCTAAACATCTTAACAAATATCAAATGCTATCTCTTTTGAGATATTAATCCTATGATAATTTTTCAGTCTCCTTGCTTTTAGACATCTATTATTATTCTTGGGTTTTGCCACAACCAAGGTAATTACTGTCTAATTTGCATGTGTGGGGACTGCATCTGTAAGAAGAAGTGTTCTTATCAATCATAAAAAAATCTTATGAACACATGAAGGTTTACCCACCTTGGTCTCACAGAGCCAAAAGTGTAGGAGATGTTAGTCTTTGACTAGATCTTGTTAGTTGGCCACTAGCCTTTGTAGTGCTTTATAATAGAGGTTGGATACCTCTTAGAGAATTGCAAATCCTATGTGAAAAAAAACACCAACACCTTTCTCTTAGACACGACTATGGTTTTGAATCTCATCGGGCAACTGAAAAATACCTTCTTCGTTGCCTTTCCACTACAAAAGGTGATGTCGATAATTGATACCTGGTGGAATACATCAAGTGCCAGTACCCAGACCATAAGACACGTCGAAATTCAGAATGGCTCTCTGTTGAAGCCACGCAATCGGATGAACGTGAAATCTTCACCCAAAAACCAGTCACACTTTGGAGTGAAGTTCTTCATGAAATTAGTTTGGTCTAAGTTGAACCACAAGACAGTGGTGTATCCTCTTAAATCCTGCAAAATCGGATATAATAAATAATCTGAAAATGCATAATAACCAAATTTCATAGAGAGAAGGGGAGTCCACATGGAAACTGGCTTCCTCTTCTGATTTTCATAAAAAATTTAGAGCTCTAGAAGATTCTGGAAGAAGTCGAGATTCTGATGCAAGAAAATATGTGTGAGAAAGGATGGGAACTTGAACCTCTATTGAAGTTGGTATTCTGCTATCTGGATGAGCGTCTCTTGCATGAGGAATTCCACGAAATCATACCAGAAAAGAGAATGTTGCCTGTGTAATTGAAAACCCAAACCGAGCAGAAACTCGTGGACCTCCTTGTCAGTGTCTAGGCCACAAACAAATGCCATCATCGAGAAAGCATCCTTTATATCATCCTTGAAGCCCTTATGCATCACTGGGATTTGCATTGGCCTATTTTGAGCTTCTCTGAGTCTTTGAGTCTTCGTATTATAAAAACTCAACGCAAGGTCTCTAGTCATCCAATAGGTTTCTCCTTTCGCTGGAGTGAATGACTCCATTTGAGGCACTTTAGAGCTTTCCTCTGGGATATAGAGCATATTCCAGATAGCTTCCTTTAAGATAACCACACTCACCTCCCGAACCTCAATGGTGTTGGTATTCGGGTTGAATTGTTTGATGTCCTTGTTGACCAATTCAGGGTAGTAGTGTACAGATGGGGCCATATATTGTGGAAGCCCACTATACCAACATTTCTATGCCAAGGAATTTGGGTCGCTATTCCTTTTCATCTTTTCACATGCCACCTCCCTAAGTGATTTAGGGTTCTTTGCAAGAATGGGGTCATGAATATTTTCCCATTCCTCTTTAATTAATTTCTTTCCTTTGTGAGGGATCTTCTTCTCTACAATCTGAGTATTTACCCATGTTGGCTTTTTTGGGATTCCAGGCGAAGCATAAGAGACATCCTCAAAGATGTAGGCAGTTGGTGCTACGTGCATGATATTAAATAAAATTTGGGCCCCTCCTTCTTGCATCTCTGCTTGATAACTTTGTGCAGTTTCCATCCTTCAGTTAATCCTCTGCCCAAAAACTACATTGAAATGACATGAATAGCACTCAAAACCAAACATAAAGCTTTGAATTCACAACCAGATGACCTTTAATTCAAATTGAGGTAGTGAATTCTCTGTAATCACCTTGACGTTCAACTTTTTGCTGCAAATTTCACCACACCTGGTTCTTTTAACAATTCTATTTTTCTAAGTCTTTTTGCGTGCTCAAGGAGTTTTATGCTTTGTATGATCTTTTGCATGCGATATTTAGTTTTTTATTTTATTTCCTACCTTCAACCGATAGACAATGGTTGCCTTTCTGCATTTAATTCAATATGTACTACTAGCTCCTCCGTCCATGCGAAATGAACCACTTGCCCGTTTTGAAAAGACAAGAATTCATAATTACATTAGCGATAACATCCCTTCAGTGCGATTCTCATGGGAACTTGAGATGTCAGCTTCTTTATTTTCATCTTCTCACATGCCTTCACCATTAATATCCCTGAAAGCATAATTAAGTTGATGTCCTAATGAGTACTTTAGAAAATTTACGCTCAACCTTGGAGCTTGAAATGACCTATATCGTGACACCTAAGCACCTGTCCATATGAGCCATTGCTTCAGCTTGCCACCAATTTGCATTAATTGATTACCACTCCTTAATCCTACATGCAACAATTTGTACCTACGAATGCAACTGGGTTGGAAAATTGAGCTAGCCTTTTGGGTGGGGTTTTTGAGCTAAACTCAATTACCACCATGTTTGGGATGCATGCTACCTCAGATATTTCTATAAAAGGGCCTTATCATATTAGCAGAACTACACTTAAAGATTAGCAAAAAATAGGGCAATTTAGATAGCATTATTGCTTAGGCAGCTGAGTAGGCTTTAAACTTGCATAGCGCTAGACTTAGGTGTTTTGAGCAGAGGCTGACACAATGAACACTCCAATTAGGCTATTGTGCAAAAAGTCTCAGATGGATTTTCTGGGAGAGATCTCCAATAGGCGTCTGAAATGTATGACTAAAAACAAACACTCACTAGCTATTATAAGCATGAAATGGGTTTTGGGCAGAGATTGAATTGAATATGAAGATAAATATAAGGTGAACACCGATATATGCTCCCATTTTGTTGCTTTTCTGCTTGAAATTCAGGCTCCAAAAGCCATGATACTTCACCTGATGCTTCAGATTTTCCCAAAGAGGTACCTCAGAGGTCTGGGTGAAGTAGTATCTAATGCAGTGTATGGCCTGGGCCTTCCGGTAGTGAGTGAATTGTAGAGACATATCAAAGAAGATGCGTTGGTACCATGGGTGCCATTTCTGAACAGGTTCTAGCTCCATTCTCTTGTTGAGCACCATGAGAGAGCCACCCGTGCATGCCACTTTTTGTTGTGCTGCTACAATGTAGTGCTATTCTATGACATGGATTGGTACACAACCTTCAGGAACCTTATGTTTCCTCTTCCGCTTGTTTTAGGTGTTGGTATTGCTACTCCAGGTCCCGTTGCTGCTAATAACCCTCCTGCTGCCGCTAAAAAACTTCCTATTGATGGAGAAAATTCTCACGCCAATGAAGACAATACTCATGCTCCTGCGACTTGAAGATTAACACACCATTTTCCCTTTTGTATATATATACTTGAAAGAGGGCTTGCATATACATATATATAAGGAAGCCACATATATAGTCACAATTTTTAAGCGCATGGCCACAAAGCCATTTTGTCAATATTTCTATCAAAGTATATATATAACGAATATACTTGCTATCTTCAACTCTTTACCTTCATTCTTGTGCTCTCTGCAACCTTTATTGAATTTCTCGCATATGAACTTAATTTCTACAATATGAGTAGTATAGTCTTTCTCTGTTTTTGTAATAATGGGTCTCATGAATCTTCTTGCTTGAGAAATTTAAAGTTTTTGGAAAGAACTAGCTGACAAAACATAAAAGGGAAAAAATAATTACATTAATCACATATTAACACCTGCATGAAGTATCTGAAGCTTAATTGAACAACTTTAGGTGAATTCCATTAACCAAAATTCCCAATGCTTCTTGTTTCATTTTTTCTAATTTGAATGCATTATTTTGTTTGCATTGAATTATTTTGAAAGGGCCTTCCCATAGTTTGTCGAATTTTTCATGTTGGCCAAGCCTTGTGGCTCTTTCGTTGAACTTTAGTACCAGGTCCCTGCATTTTAGAAATTGGTCTGAAGCTTTCTTGTCGAACCATATTTTAACCACCTACTGGCGGTTAGTCATGGCTATTAGGGCTTTATCCCTTTTCTTTTGTACCTCCAGCAATTCGGCCAACTGTACTTCCATAGCTTCATTTTCTTTAATCTCTAGAGACTTGAGTAGCTGTAACGTAGGTATCTCTATAGAGATCAGTAATAGTGCCTCCTTCCCATATACTAGCTCATATAGTGAAGTCTTCAGGGCTTTCTTAGGAGTTATGTGGATGGCCCATAATGTTGTTCGAAGATTCTTATGCCATTCCTTCTCATGATCGAATCCAATCCTTTTAATGAGTCAGACCAGATTCTTGTTAGTTGACTCGGCTAGGCCATTGCCTTGCAGGTAGTAGTTTGAGGATGTTTTCAAAAATATGTTGTGCTCTAATACAAATTGACATACCTTGGAGCCAGAGAAGGCTTTGGTGTTGTCTAAGATGATAGTCTTTGGTGTGCCAAATCTCATTACCAGCCCTTCGAGGAAATCTACAATTTCTATTTTCATCGCGTTGTTCAGGGGTAGGGCTTCGGTCCATCTTGTAAAGTAGTTTGTGGATGTTAGGATCCACTTGTGACTGTTGCTAGAGGTAGGATTGATCACTTGATGAAATTTGGCCCACATTGCACAAACGGTTCGTCTGCTACTATCGGATTGAGAGGCATGGTGGAATTTTTTCTTCTCCCCTCGTAGAATTGGCATTCCTTATAGGCTTTTATCATTTTGTAGGAATCGTTGAACAATGTAGGCTAGAAGTACCTAGCGCACAAAATTTTGATGGTGGTCATCTTCACAGAGAAGTGTCCCCCTTTTGGGTTCTTGTGGAAGATGTTGAGAATTTTCTTTGCTTGCTCCATGGTGATGTATCATAGTAAGACACTGTTGAAATTCCTTTTAAAAAGGATCCCTTCAATAACTGAGTACCCACTATTTTACAGCCGATAGAATCTTCTTCTTTGACACAAAAGTCTCGATGGATACTTGTTGGTGTGCATAAATCTTACCCTATCCGTCAGCCAACAACCTTCAAGTTCAGGCTCATTTGTTAAGACTATCTCCGCTTGCTCTTCCTTAATTTCCATTTCTTCGTCGTGTGCCAAATATTTGCACATCCCTCTTCCTTTGACAGTTTGTGTAGGCCTAATTTCAATGTCATATTCTAGGATCTTAGTGATCTAGTTGGAATTTTTGTCGGTGATTTCTCCTTCCATGATGTACTCACGCACATTGGAATGTGCGACGTAAACGATTACCTTAGTACAATCTATAAGGTGTCGGAACTTATTGAGTCCCTTTACAATTGCACAAACTTGTCTTTGGAAAAATTTATAGTTTGTCTCATACTCCTTCAAGGTTTAGGAATGGAATGCTATAGGATTCTCTCCCTTTCCTTCATCATCCTTCTAAATCAGAATAGTGGTGATGCTTGTCTTGCTGCTAAAAACATACATTATGAAGTATTTTGACAAGTCAAGATTTGCTAATACAAGAGCCGAAGAAATAGCATCCTTCACCTTCTGAAAGGCTTCCCTCACTTCTTTTGTCCATTAAAATAATTGGTCCTTTTTTAGCATCAGGGTGATCGGTCTAATTATTCCTGCAAAATCAGAAATAAACTTTCTTGCAAAGTTAACCTTTCCCAAAATATATTGTACTCCTTTCTTGTTTACTGGAAGAGGAAGCTCTCTGATTTATTTTTCCCTTTCAGGATCAATAGTGATTCCTTCTTGGGACACTACATGACCCAACAATTTTCCTTGCGGTACTCTAAAAACACATTTTTTTGGGTTCAGGGATACCCCGAACTCTCAGCATTTTTCAAAAACCATCTCTAGACGATCGAAATGGTCATCTTTAGATTTGGAAAATATGGTCAGATCATCTAAGTAGATGAGGATGATTTTTTTAATTAGTTCACTGAAAGTGATATCCATTGTGATGATTTTGTTAATTAGTTCGTTGAAAGCGATATCCATTGCCCACTGGAAAGTAGCCCCCGTGTTTGATAGGCCGAAAGGAATTTTGGTATATGCAAATGTTCCCCACTTGGTGGTGAATGTGGTCTTGTGTTGATCTTCTGCCTTAGCCTAAACCTAATTTTAGCTCGAGAAACCATCTAATAGAGAAAAATCTCTTAACCTACCATAGTCTACAAGATTGATTCCATGGAAGGCAACGGGTAATGGTCTTTCAGTGATGCCTTGTTTAGGTCATGAAAGTCAACACAAAGATAAATGTCTCCATTTTTTTTTTGGACTGGAATGAGGTTGGATACCCACATGTTGTGCTTGATTGGAAAAACAATCTTGGACTGGATCAAGTTTTCTAGCTCTTGTGCCATTAAGGCTTCAATCTTTGGATTAACGGGCCTCTGTTTTTGTCAGATAGGTTTAACACCTTTTGTTAATTCGATGGTGTGCTGGATGATATCAAGATCATATCCCCTAAGGTCATCATAAGACCATGCCACAACCCCTTCGTATTTTTTTGTAGAAGTGTATAAGCCTATCCGTATCATGTTGCGGGACTTCTTTCTCGACCTTCAATTTTATTTTGTTCTTGACCTCAAGGTTGGCATAGTCAACCTAGTTGGCTACACATTTTTGAGGGTGACCAACCCTTTCAAAAGCTTATTCGATTTTAACTGGATGATTTGTGCTTCGTATGCTTCTTCAATTTTTGGCTGAAACTGATCAGTGAACTCTCCTGACTGTTGAATGAATGAGGCGATGTGTTCATCGCTTTCAAACACTTGCTAGGTCTGATCATTATCAAGAATGGAGGGTCAGACGATCACTCACACAGAGTGTACATTCTCAATCAAGTCAGAGACAAGATCAAATTGAGATTCTATTTTGGCCATTTGATTTGCATTTGAATTCTTCTCTCTTGGCTCATCATAGATGTTAAAAGGTTTGAAACCTTCAATGAGGTCCCATACCCTATGCCTATAAACTGCATACAAATATTTTTTGCAGTAGAGATGTTTTTGACTTGATTGATTATAAGTTTAGAATCTCTGAACACCACTAATTTTTTGATACCCATGCGTTCCGTGAGGCTTATTCCTTGCACGAGACCCTCATATTCGGCTTCATTGTTTCAGAAATAAAACTAGAAGTGGAATGACTTGAAGATCTATTCATTGGATGGAGATGTTAGGCATATCCCAAAACCTACGCCAACCTTGCATCTCGCACTGTTGAAGTGTAATGTCCAGAGCTCTGAGGCTTGTTCGGTCGTGGAGTCTTTTAGTATCCTCATGAACTCTTGATCTTCATCATAGATGACGTAGGTGCCCAAACCTATAGCATGATAATTTTTGAAAGGATTGGTGCCCATATTTTTGGTCAAGAAGATTTCTTCTCGATCGGCTCTATCTTCAGTTGCCTGCTCATGTTCCAACAATTTGCGATTACTGGCTTCTTCTTTGGTGACAGAGGTATCAGTGTCTTTGAAGTTGATCATGGCTTCATCAGCTACATTTTTTGCATGTAGAGGTTCTGATATTATATTTATTTTGGACTCGTGCTTAGTTCTGAGAAATAGGTAGGACCAATCCAAAAAAAGGTATCCAACTATCTTTGAGGTGAATTCCCAGGATAGGCAGAGGTGAAACATGGGAGGGATGTCAATGATTACAGTGTCTTGTAGCATTGTGATGCTAGGATAGTAAAAAAAAGTTAAAGGGAGGTCTTTAATGAGGCCTACAGTTTCAACCTTGTTCCCATCTAGCTGCATAAATCCTCTTTTTAAGGGCTCATAGCTAAGCCCTAAAGCTTCAACTATCTTCTTGGGCATGATGGTAGTGCTGGCACCAGAGTCGATCATGGAGTTGTGCAGCAGTTTTTTTCCTATAATGAGAGTCAGGAAAAAGGGTTTAGGCTTGGGTTTTTCCTCTTTAGCTTCGGGTGGAGCCTCCTCTGCTGTATTCACAAGAACATTGGGTGGAACTAATGAGTTTGTTGCGCTTTCAGGAATTTGTCCTATTGAATGTTCAATTGTATCTTTCTATAGGGCCTTTTGTAGTAATGAAGTCTGGTCTGGAATGGCTAAGATATCCCAAAGGCTTATATTAGTGAAAGATTTATTCAATTGTTCCACCATGTTGAAGGGTGGTGGATTTGAAGGATTCTGCTCCTTGGATTTGGTGATGATAATTTCCTTGTGCAGCTGCGACTGTGGAGCAATTATGGAAGGGCTAGGGGGTTGGTCCAGGATGTTTTTGGGCTATGGAGTAACTAATTTGAATCTCCTCTTTGATCGAGTGTTGTAGTCAGACTGTACTTGTGGGGTCGCTAATGTAGATGCTTCATAATTAAACACTGCTTCCTCTCCTTCCATCCATGAGAGGAGAGCATGATCATGAGCCATGTCATTTTATTTCTCTAAGGGCATTCCCTACATCTGTATGGTGAGAACCACGTCCTCCATTTGGGGAGAGGCATATGTATATCCTGAATTCATCGCCATGCCTTGGTTGTGCTGCTTTGTAAATTTTTGTTGCAAATTTCCACATAGATAATTTCGAGGCATATGCGCATCGCCGTAGGGATAGCACTAGGGATTGAAAACTTTGACGATATTGTTCTGCCCTGCAGTCAACTCTCTACTTGTACTAGTCTGAGCAGTCCCCAACGGGGTCGATACCGACACTATTTGGTTATTTGTTTGAGTCGTGCATGCAGATCCTTCTTATTGCTTCTATTGGTAGCAGGGTCTACCACTTTGATAGCCTTGGTAGGATGGTCTCAGAGGAGCAGCGTGGTTATGCTTGATAGTGGTTAGTTTGTTTGTCAAGTTTCGTAACATCTCCCTTATGTCGCTCATCTTGTCCTTCGAGGTATTGGATGTAGAAGCAACATTTTAGGGCACACTCAGATATGTATATGTAGATGGGTGTGGTATGGGTGTTCTTGTAGATGACATCTCTTGAGCAAAAGTTGATATTTTGGGGAATATCGATATAACGAGCTGAGGTGGAAACTTTCGGGTGTCAATCAGGTTGTTCTCCACCTTAATTGCTATGTTGTATGCATCTAGTAATGTGGTTCTGCCAAGTGACTAGATCATCATGGAGATGTCGACATTGATTGACCTTAAGTAAAACATAAATGCTAACTCATTTGATGGTCTGATGGCATTTTCAATCCTTTGCTAGGTTGTATGGAATTAGGCATTGAAATCGGTCATGGCTTTAGATGGGGCTTGCTTGATTGTTGATATTTGGTGATATAGCGAAGAAATGTCTTCGTTATTAGAAAATATTTCATAAAAATTATCCCCGAGCTCATCCCAAGTACTAATAGTATTAGCTGATAGAGTGTGATACCAATCTAGTGCTCTTCCCCACAAAGAAGCAACAAACAATCTTAGCACTATGTTCGGATCTGTAACTCTGTGTACAAAACACACGTCCGCAACATCTTGTAGATGTTCGGATAGTGTTCTTGAGACATCTCCTATAAAATTTGAAATAACTTTGAGAGCAGAGATCAGGATAGGGAGCCATACGATAGGTGCAACTGGGCCTACAAAGGGACTTCCAACATCCCAAGCCACACAATTTTGATTTATGATCAACATTATGGCTAGGCTTTGAAATCTTTACTGGGCAAGTTTGGGTATGCATTGTTACTAGTGGAGGCACTAAAAACCAGGATTATTTACGGTTCATGACCTAGTAATAGGTCGATGACTTGTACACCCTTTTGATTTGGTATATTTAAGTGGTCCCACTCAGCATGCCAGGAAAAAGAAAAAACTATTGATGCGAAAAATTGGAAAGGTAACAACCCTTTGTGAGAAACTTAGTTAAAGGAATGACCTATTGCTCTAAACTGAGTAACCTCCAAATTTTAAAGAATTTGACTCTTCTATAACTAGGGTTTTGAATGGGAAAAGGAAGCAAGTATAAAAATAAAAGATCTAACTAGGGCGATGCACCAAGACTTAGATGTAAGGCATGATAAATCTATCTTGTAGGTGTGATCTAAGGGCCCATTCAACAATCTACTATGTTCCAGAATGAAAATAAATAAAGATAAAAGTATAAATGATTCACACAATGACATAAAATAATATTCATACACATTTACTGAAAAGAGGAGTCAAAGACATGATCTAAACCGGCAAGGTTGCATTAAATTTATAGAAGTTCTGCAAATGAAACATTTAGCACCACAATGGCACAGTAAAACTTTATCAAAATCTTCAAGAAAATAGAAAGGTTGAACAAATACATAGTCTTCAAGTCTTTACAATAATCTCAAAAGTGGTAAAGGCCTGGCTCTTTTACCAAATTTTCCCATCAAAATCTGAACTCTTGCTTTGTTGGAAGAAGCAATACTTATAATGAAAACCCAACTTGGTGGGCTAGTAATAGAAAATATTCTTTGATCATTAGCAATGATGCATTTAGCAATGATTTCCCCTTGTCGTTGCAACTGAAAATATTTAAGCCATGAACGAGGGTGCCCCAGAGTCGAATGCATCCCCTGTGAATGATGGTAGTGGTCCTAGCAGACCAAAGCATTGACATGTGCTATCCACTTATGGTCGCAGTTACAAAAGATGGTAGTTGGTGATATGTTGTTGTCTTCTTAACTCTCCTTCACGATGAAGCCTCTAGAAGATCACGTGGCAAGTGGTCGAGACCGACATTCATCCTTCCCCTTAAGCGATGAAAAAATTGTGTTGCGAACACACATGGAGGTCTCAAATCATAGTGCACTAAGGGTGGGGGCTGCTAAGAAATTTGTGCTGACTGATGCTATGTGGCACGTGGTCGAGGCCCGAAAGGAGAGCGATGGAAAGAAGCACTGAAGATTGTGAACTGCTGGCACATGGAAGCACAACACAAGTTTTTGAAAAGTGAGAGAATAAAACCTTGCATGGAGAACTCGACTGAAAAGTGGTGGTATTCACATAAGAATTTGTGAGAGGAGATCGATATTGCTTTTTAAAGGGAGGGCATGGCCAGTACTTAAGCAAAATCAAATCACCCGAAGGGAGCTTGGGAATTTTATGTTCACAAATCCCAATTGTGAGTCTTGACACAGTGAAGAATCCTCTTAGTTGCTTTCCAGTGTAGCTCATGCAGCTCCTATATGAATTGAGAGACCATGCCTATTGCATATGAAATTCCAGACCTCATATGAGTCAGATAGATGAGACTACCAATAAGTTGTTGATACAAAGTTCCATCAACCAAGGGTGAAGAACACTTAGCCTCAAGTTTGACCCCTGACAAAAATGGAGACGGTGTAGGCTTACAATCAGCCATGTGAAAGCTTTGGAGCATGTCAAGTGCATACTTATACTGTGCAAGAGTGATACCCAAGGAAGAATGATTAATCTCAATTTTCAAGAAATAGTGCAACAAGCCCAAGTCTGAAATCAAAAATTGATCATGAATGGTGGTTTTCACTACCTAAATGGTGGATGAGTGACTCCTTGTGATCAACAAGTCATCAACATAGAGAACCAAGAAGGTGTGAGTATCATCCTACTGCAATATGTAGACATTAGGATCAAAATGACATCGACTGAACCCCACTATCAAAAGGAAGGATTCCATCTTGGTGTACCAATCCTAAGGGTCCTATTTGAGGCTAAAGAGAGACTTCCAAAGATGGCACACAAGTGAAGAATCCTGAACGAACCCATGTGGCTGATCCATGTATATCTCCTCCTCAAGATCACCATGGAGAAAATAACTCTTCACATCCATCTGATGAACATCCCATCTATGTGTTGTATCTATGGTAAGAAAAATTCGGGTGGAATTCATTTTGGTGACTAGTGCAAAAGTCTCAAAGTAGTCAATCCCTAGAACTTGGGAGAATCCTTTAGCAACCAAGTGAGCCTTATGCTTTTCAACCAACCCATTTGTTGCATATTTTGTTTGATAGAACCACTTGCATCGAACAAGTTTTATTTCCTTGGGAAATGGGATAAGATCCTAGGTGTGGTTCCTCTTCCTGCATGGCTACATCCCACTCGGGGACACTAGAAAATTCTTGAAAAGATTGTGGATTGGAAGTTGAAGAAAGGAAGTCATGTGGAGCATCCTAAAACTATGATCTTGTTCTCCTATGATTTGATGGATCCCCTACCCAATCACTAGCTAACTGCAAAGTTTGATGATCCCAAAGAGGCCCTACAACTGGAGGAGAATAATTATCCTTTGAAGATGAACTATGTGCATCCTCATGATCACTATCATCATTTGAAGTGGAGGAATAAGACTCATCATGATTTGAGGTATTATGAACCTCTGAAGATTTTTCATCATGATACAAGGACTCCAAGTTGATGGTGGTAGGAGAAGTGTCGAGAGAAGGACTGGAAGTACTCTTCTCAAAGTGAACACTCCTCTCAATGAAAAAATCATGTGTGGTGGGATGAAGAAGCCTGTAGCCTTTGACTTCATCTGGGTAACCAAAAAATATGCAAGAATTTCTCTATGGATCCATAGCCTTGTGTTTCTTTGCTTGAATGTGAGCCCGTGCATTAGATCCAAACACTAGAAAGTGCTTAACTGATGGTTTCCGACCCATCCAATCTTGAAAAGGAGTTACCCCCTTCACAACTTTTTGGGGAACATAATTTTGGATATAACATGCACAGTTAATGGCTTCTTCCCAAAAAGGTGGTGGCAAAGACTTGGAGTGAATTATACAATTAGCCATCTCTTTCAAGGACTGATTCTTCCATTCTACAACTCCATTTTATTGCAAATTGTAGGGGCCTGTATGTTGCAAATCAATGCCCTTTGAAGCTCAATACTGCACAAACTTGTGGTTGACATATTCCCCCCATTATTTGTATGCAGAACTTTGATAGATTTTTGAGTTTGTTTCTCTACAAAAGCCTTATAATCTAAGAATGAATTAAAGACTTCATACTTTTTCTTAAGTATACAATGGTTTACCTAGAGAAATCATCAATGAATGCCAAAACATATCAGGCTCTACTGAAATATGGATGTGGAAATATCCCTACGAAATCACTATGTACCAACTTCAAAAGATGTGAGGCTCTCCAAGCTTTTCCTTTGTAAAAATTCTCTTCAAGATGCTTGCCAAGAATGCAACCATGACAAACACCTTTAGAAAAGTGAACTGTAGGAAATCCTGTAACCATGTCTTGTTTTCTAAGTTGTTGTAGGCAATATTAGTTCAAGTGATCAAACCGTTGATGCCACAAGTTACTCATATCATCTGAATGAGTGAGTAGAACACTCAAAGGAGGATCAAGAAAAAAATGAGAGAACAAATAAAGCTGAGAGTAATGATTTTCTCTCCCAACTACAACTATAGAATCATTCTGCATCTCATGAATCACCACTGAATTAGGAGTAAACTCAAATCTCTTGCCTGTACCTGTGTGAGTGATTTGATAGATAGATAGGAGATTAGTTGATAATGAGGGCACACAAAGAACATCTTAGAATGTGCCATCCCCCATATCAACAAACCCTCTCCCACACACCTCAAGTGGAGTGTCATCACCCATCAAAATGGAAGACATAGAACATGACTCCATAGGTTCAAGTTCATCCTTAGTTGAAGCCATGTGGTGTGAAGCACCTAAATCAAGAACTCATGTGGATGGTGGAGAAGCAACTGCTACAAGGGCCTTGCCCTTTCCTTAGTAGTATAAAAGGTAGAAACAGATACTGAATATTCAAAACTTAGCTTCGAGAGAATACATAGAATCAATTGTTCATCTTTCTTATCAATTCCACATTGTTGTAGTTGTAGCCTTAGTAATTTCATTTTGGTGAAGAAATCTTGAATTGTGTTGAAGTTTCCTAGATTTAAACTGATTATCTCATTCTCCAACATATGACCCCTCATATAATATTTTTCACCCAAAAGAGATTCTCAATCTTTCCATATTTCATTTGGAGTATTCAAAGATTCAACATGAAAAAGTAAATCAAGAGATACAAACAAACACAATTCTCCATATGCTTTATCACATTTGTTAAACCACTCAAATGTTTTTCATCTTTAGTTAGTTCAGTTTCCAGTCCCATTACTACTCTATGCAAACCAAGTCTTCTTATGTGAATTTCATTTTTTTTCCACTCAAAATAGTTGTATTAAGTTAGAATAAGAACTGTTGTCGATTCCATGATGAAGAAATGCAGATAGAAAGTGAACACAAGAACGCCAAGAACACCCCCACACTTTTCACTAGTATCAAATATCACCCCCCCAAATATTATAAGGTTGACACTTTATAATTTAGTGCGTTTACAAATCCTTTTCCAAGATACAATGCTTAATAAGCTTAAAATAACCAAAATTACAAATTCTAATACAACATGAACCTGAGACAAAATATGGAAAAATTAGCCTTATGATTGTGTAGTGCTCTTCAAGACCTTTCCAAAGCCTACTTATTTCTAAAAAATGGAGCACCAGGGCGAAAGTTATGGCATATTGAAGAAATTAGCACAAGACAACTTCAACCTAAAATATATGGTACAAAATGGAAAAAAATCTTCTGAATACCTTTGTGTATGGAAAGTGCTCATCTCTAGCTTTCCAATGATATCTTATTTTCCAAAATCGAATGCCCAAAGCAAAAGTTATGAATTTTTGAAAAACTGGTTGAATTTAGCCTGTAGCGAACAAGTTTTCTAGAAAAAAAAGTTTATTTCTAATTTGATTTCTAAAAAATCTACTCACTGTTTGTAGGCAATAACAACCCAAAAATATTTTGAAGCTAAGAACAAAACCTAGAAATCATTTTTTGATCCAACAAGAAGAAGATGAAAAAATGAATTTTTTAACCTTCATCCAAGAGAAAAATGACACGAAATGATTTTTGTACAAAATTTTTCTTCAGATCTGTGCAATATATGCAAAATCTAAAAGATAAAAAATTGAGATTTTGACCTTGGCTACAAAACCCGAAAAACATTTTTCTCACAAATGAGTGGGAGCTAAATTTCTGAAGCAAAAAGAAAAATGGCTCCAATGGAAAATGATTTTTCTTCAAACCCCTACTTGCAACTATGTCAAATGATCTCCAATTTGGATGAAACAAAAGCCATATTTGAATTTCTCGAGCCTTTTGGATATGTTGGAACAATAAAAAATGTTGCCAGTATAGCTAGAAATACTCCAATCACCCAGATCTCACAAAACACAAAATAAAGAGGTAATTAAATCTTTGCAAATCCTTTCTGATTCTCCAAATCGTTCAAGAACACAAGAGAAGAGAATAAAATATTTTTACAAGAAACTCAATCTCTCAATCAGGAATATAAGAAATTAGATTTCTCAAAACAAAAGCTCTGATACCATGTTAGAAATCTGAAATAGGTTGAATAACCCAAGGAAATGTTTAAGAGAAAATCAAAGCTATATAAACTAGAAAATCATAATGAATGCACACTAGGACTCCAAGAGATTATGCAATGTCGATGTGACAATATTGTATTAAGAGCTCCAAAGTTGAAAAGATACAAAGCAAGATGCTTGAATGGATGAAAATACAAGCTAGGTACTGAGTTTATATAGAACTTAGGAGAGAAGGTAGGTGAAAAATCCATCCAATAGGAATCAACCACAAAAAGTGGAAAGTGGTTCCACCCTTTAAGGAAGGAAACACCTCATCACTTATCTTCTAGTTATTAAATAATAAACTCAGCTTATTATCTTAAGAAAGCTTATTTAAGTGTAAGAAAAACCTAGGACTAAGGGAAAATAAATTAACCCACTAGGAAAATAAAAACCCGCAACAATAATAAGGATTACATACTTACAAAACATAAATTTTAAACGAATTCATTTGATCCCCCAAAAGGTAAATCAAAAGTGGTTTTTTATCAACATTTTGATAGGTGTAGAGGAGACTCCATTATAGGCATGGTTTAAAACTTGCAGGATTCTATCCAAGAGGGTTCAATCTAAGGGTGTTTGATCAAGCCCTCTTTGATTAAAATCCTTTAAATGGAACCTTTCAAGGATTAAATCATTATATTTTCTAGAAATATGTGATTTCAGCAAAAAATAGGATGTCCCAAAAAGTGTAACACATTATTGCGGCAACACCCCCTACTAGCACACCATCCACATACATTACATGCCTATCCCCTCCACAAGGTGGATCCTGCTGAACATCTATTTTCTCTAGTATGATGAGAGCTCCTAAAGCACTCTCTCTCACTAACTTGATGTTGTTCCTCTTGTGAAGCATGGAAATATACTGAACTGGACACCTCTTGATGATGGAATAACCTTGATATTATCTCTTGAAGGAGATTAATAAATTGAGGATTACCAAGATGGTTAACTGATGGATATACATGTGGATTCTCAACTTCTTCCTCTCTCACACTCTACTGTGAAACCTGAAGCCTAGGAGGCATCATTTGAATGAAAAGATCTACATGTGTTATAACATAAATGATATTATCTATAAATCAATTCTAAGGAATAATACCACAAGGTTTAACATCATAATGCATAATCCATATTTAACAATAACATGTGAAACACATCAATCACAAGTAAGCACACATTCCATAGCTCCTAGCATATGAACATGACACTTTGATTCCATATGTAATGCTCTGACATTGAACCCTTGAAACAATAGCTAAAATAGACATATTTTTGTTTGAAATAAAAGTTATAACACTTACAAAACATTAGTACAACTAGGTATACCATAAGGTTTAACATCATAATAATATATTCCATATTTAACAATAACATGTGAAACATGTCGATCAAACACATTAAGCACAAGTAAGCATGTATTCCAGAGCTCCCAACATATGAAATGACACTTTGATGCCATATGTAATGCTCTGACATGGAACCCTTGAAACAATAGCTAAAATAGACATATATATATATTTGAAATACAAGTTATAACTTACGAAACATTAGTACAACTAGGCATACCATAAGATTTAAAATCATAATAATATATTCCATATTTAACAATAACATGTGAAACACATCGATCAAACACATCGATCACAAGTAAGCACATATTCTAGAGCTCCCAACCTATGAACATGACACTTTGATGCCATATGTAATGCTCTAACATGGAACCCTTGAAACAATAGCTAAAATAGACATAGATTGTTTTTTTGAAATACAAGTTATAACACTCATGAAACATTAGTACAACTAGGCAAACTAAGTCAACACATGACATCTCATTGTAGTGTGAAATCATACAAATAAAATAATAATACCACACAACACCCTTTGAATTATTAGGAATGTTGTAAACACAAACAAGACTAAACCTAAAGGATTTCAACCTTCCCAAGTCTTCACAAGTCTAGGTGAACAATCTCCCTAACCCTAGGTTTAACAACTAGGCAACTTCTAAATAAAGCACATAAAATGATGCAAAAGATAACATAACTCCTTAATGAAAACACATAAGAACATGATCAAACATACCTAGACTCTTGAGACCATGATGAACAAATTTTGTTGATAGAGTTTCCCCATACAAGGCCCTAAAGTACATTCTACTAGTAAAATGGATTGAAAATGGTACATTCTAGGATACTAGTGACCAACTTGGACATTAGCACCCATCTTTAGTGTCCTTCATGGATGGTTTTGTCCTTTCAAGGTGCTTGAGTCTTATTTAGGTGCATGTGTCCCTAACACACCTCCCACTTGTATTGGTGTCCCTACAAGAGTGCTAGTTCCTTAGGTAGTGAGATTCTCTTGACTAGGGAAGTACCTCCAGGACCCCCAGAGCACTATGGGAACACCTAAATATGTCTATGACACCCTAAGAAATAAGAAACACCAAAACATGACTCAGGGTTCAACAAAGAGTTCAATTTCCCTAATCATTAGACATTTCCCACAAATGAAGAAGGTAGGGAGGAGTGAAATCACTTCCCTAACACCCATAACCCTTTCCTTAAGAAAGAAAATTTCTAATTTAAAAGACACAACATTTTTTGGTTTGTACAAGACCTCACAAGAGGCTACACAATTTCCCTAAATGACACCAAACTTAAGGAAAAAAAATCCTAGTAGGATGACAACACAATGGGTCCATGGCACCATCGAAGACTACTCCAAGATACTTACATTATTTTTAATCCCAAATGAAATGTTCCTACATTAATTTTAAGCCCAAATTGAATAGTCCCTAAATGCATTTTACCATTGCAGCATAAGCATAAAAAATCATGATATGACCGTGCTTGATTCTAATATTGAGCAATGTAACTGAGACTAAAGTACCTTCCATTATTCATTATTTACATTCTATCTCAAAGAGAGGTCCAATAACCACTTTATTAAAATTTACATCAATAGGACTCAAATGTACTTTACATATACATTTTTTTTAAAGGAAAGTAACTAATTGCATAAGTTTAAACTTAATACAACATGGTACCCTAATCAATATCTATCCTCAAACCTCTGGCCCCTAATGGTGGTTACCATGCCACTGCACCACATGATGCCCATACATTCACCCCACTGTGGTAGGTGATATTCACAAGGCCCGATAACACAACATATAAATAGGGAGAATGGTATACACTCACCTAAGAC
Organism: Sequoiadendron giganteum; assembly: GCA_007115665.2. Taxonomy (NCBI): domain Eukaryota; kingdom Viridiplantae; phylum Streptophyta; class Pinopsida; order Cupressales; family Cupressaceae; genus Sequoiadendron; species Sequoiadendron giganteum. Next base: position 187,867,743 of record CM021104.1, on the reverse strand, counting down.
ACGAAGAATACATGATATCCAATAATATAATAGATTCAACACCAAGGATTAAAATGAATTATAACTTCTTATAGGTGCTACTCAAAACTACTCTACAAATAGATTTTGGACAACTAATTAGGGAGCATCATCATGATGCTCAGTGATATGATATCACATGTAATCTAGTAATTCTCTCATATGCATGATGATTCTTTACCTTACAATACCCAAGCTCCTCAATTTGGCATATCTTCCTAAACATCCTTAGCCTTTACGGGCACTCAAGGCATGAGAGGGGAATCCATTATCATTGTTAATTTATTACCCCGTGTTTCATTGGTTATCACTTAATTAGATTTATCCCCACCCATGATCAACCTAATTTCCACTTTGGGATGGGGACATGTTGGGAGCTATTCCCATAACCCTCTATAATACCTACATCTTAAGCTCATCACACCCTCCAATGAGTGTGGTACAAAAGAATAAATGATTTCTATTTTCATCTAAATTTCCTAACATGTTCCCACAAAATCTATTTTTATATTTCACAAAGTACACCTTTCTCCAAAAATTATAAAAAATCATATTTCATTGGAAACCTTCAAATTTTCTCAACATTCAAAAATCTAGAAACCAAGAAATTTCTTCAAAAAATAAATTTTAAAATTTCAAAAATTCAAGAATACCCTTTGGTTCCAAAAGTGCATGTTGAAATTTCATGCCCCCTTCTATAGCCTATAAGTAAGAACAAACATTTGAAATATTATATGGATCATCTTGTATGAAATATATGCCTTAAGAAACCCAAAAATGGCTAAGTGTTAGACCAATCAGAATTTCAGGTTTTCAATTGTCTACATACTCACATAATATATCTATCTCTATTGGGTTCCTACCTCAATGAATCCTAAGTGAACCTAGTGAGTCAAGACTTGAAATTATTGAGCCTTGAGATAGGTAATTCTCAACCTAATTTATCAATTCTTTCAAGATAGATAAGTTTTGTTGTTTATATAATAAAATATATCTACATGTTGCATGTGTAACACCCTCATCAAAAAGAACCTTGAAATTTTGTATATGCTCTAACTTTGAGGATGTCCATGTAGTTTGACCAAGGTCACCAATAACTACCAAAATAATAAGACACTGTGACAAAGGAGTTTTGAAAATATAATTAATACCATAGCCTCCTTATAAGCATCTAAAGGTTCAATCACAGGATGATGGATGTAGCCTAATTTGTAGATAATATAGGAATATTTAGTTATTTCTCCATTTTCAAATGACATAAAAGTGCCTAGAGATGTCCCATACTCCCTTGTTGAAGCCACATTTCTTCTAATAATTAGAACTACTAATTAAATGTAGTGATTCCACCATGGACCTATTCAAACATCTAAACCATGGTATAATGGCCATTTATTTCTGTAGTGTAGGAAAATGTATTCCTTTACATTTTCACACTTTGTTTGGGCCCTCTTAATTAAATTGGACTTAATAAGGCCTATTTTACATCTACAAGCCTAATAAATTACTTTTTCTGATGGGGAAACCCAATAATAATTAATGCCAACACATAATACTTTACCTTGAGCAATGTGTGTTCCAACAATAGGTGCTTGAGACTCATTTTCCCATGGGCGAATAGGTCCTCCCTAGGCCTTTGAACCTAAATTTAAATAATGTTTTTGGTGGTATTTTAACATCCCTAAATTCAAATTTTAATGTCGGCTTGTAATGTTTAATTTTTAGGAAATTAAGGATACATACCTATAAATACAACGTTACTTCATCAATTCAAATCCTAGAAAAAGATAGAGTTTTCATGCAAGTTTTATAAGAGCTATTATAATTATCAAGGGCATTCAAGAGAAAATTTATTAGTGATTTATTGCAGTAATCAAGATCTCAAGCATCATGTCAAAGTTGTTTTCAATCATGCATGTTTTTTGAAGCTAATATTGTGATGAAGGTTTGAAAGATTCAAGCAAGCATTCAAGTCAAGATTTAAGCATCAAGATCCACATCCATTTAATCCAATTCATGCAAGATCAACATAGACACTTCATATTTCCAAAGGTTTATTCAATGGTTTGGTGAGTTGCAACATAGGATTGTTCATTCATCATTCCTTTCACATTTCATTATTTCAATCCAAGGTTTAATTACCCAAATGGGGTTTGACCAAGGCAAACCCCCATTCACCAAAAAAAAAAAAAAATTCTCTCTTTTGTTTATGTTTTAGATCTTGGGTTGAATAGAAGTTGAATATCTCTTGAAGAGCAAGATTAGAAAAGTTGTCAAAGTTGCAAAAGTTGTCATCAATTCACGAAAACTCACCTACAAATCTGATTTTTGACATTTTGACATTGAAGCCCAGATCAAACAAAAGATACAAATTAATATAAAAGGTTCCCAAAATTGGTTTGAAATCCTTGAGAAAATACACATTCGCCCATGGGTGAATGAGTCCTAGTTTTCCCTCCAAAAATTCCTTTTGGTGACTAGTACACAGTGTTCTACTCTTCTTAGATCTGCAATTTTTTTGTTGTTTCTATTTGTATTGACATTTAAATTGATGTTTAAACTTTGAATTGGCATGATTTAGTTGATTTACTATTTTTAGTTTTTCTCCCAAAATTGTTGTTCAAGCTGATACCCCCGCCATCCTCAATCATAAGGAAATTAGTAGATTCCCTCATTGAGTTGACTCACCTAAGGGTTGTAAGTCAATTATTTGTGTGGATCTCATTTCCTAGTGAAAATAGGAAGATAGGTTCATCATACCCCCATTCTCCCCATTTCAAATTAATCGTTCTTATTTTTCTATATTTCAATTTCTAAAATCAAAGCATTGAATTCAACCTTAATCCTATTTCATCAACCAAATTATCTTCCCCAAAAGAGCCCCACAAGTCTACCATCACCTCAATCCTCTGTATCAACATTAATGTCATTCTTCAACAATGTAATTCCACTTCAATTCTCGATATCACACAACCATACACCTTTCTCCAACTATTTACATGAAGGATGACTAGCATAAAATTCTCATCTTGCCAAAAAAAAAATTACTTTTGAAAGTTTCTAAAACCTTTTCAACAAATCCATATCTTCTTATTGCATCTCATAAGACAACATATCATTGAGGCATTATGTCAAATAGTTTGCATACCTATAAACAAATCATGTCTTCTTCTTCATGCCATATTTCTACATTTAACTTCTCACAAATTTATTATATTTTCTTAAGAAATTCTAGATTTTATGATTTTGTTCTTGTACTTTCCAAAACATTTTAAATTCAAAATTTTGTTGAGAAAAAATATATCATTTCCCAATGCCCAACACAATTACATTTTATTGAGAGCTTTAAAACCCTATTCAACAAACCCATTTTGTGTATACTTTATAATCATTGGCATTCCATGAGATAACATTTCTATAAGGCATGTTGTATAAGAGTCCATGCACCTTCTTTACATTCTCATGTATTGTAAATTGACTTTACTTGAAAGCTTCTAAGATCATTTTAATAAATGTGTATTCTTATCACTGCAAATGGATGTCAATATACTATTACAAAGCTCCCATATTGGCACAATCAAAGAGTATGCTAGCATGGATCGTAGAATTTGGCTTTATACCAATCAATTAAATTTTCTTGGAAGTTTCTAAAACCCTTTCACCAAGTCCATTTGTGCATAAAATAGAAACCATTATGTTGCATGAGATAGCATCTCTATCGAGGGGCTCAACCAAGCATATCTATGTTGCATTCATATCTATTATGACCCTTGCAATGCCAATTCAAGATTTACGTATTATTGGTAGTTACAGAAGCTATTACTCTTCATTAATCCTCAAAAATGAGAAAGTTCATAAGTTGTGAAAAGTTGAGCAAGAGAGCATTTCTTCAATAATGCTAAAAAAGGAGAAAGTTCATAAGTTGTGAAAAGTTGAGCAATAGATCATTCCTTCACTAATACTAAAAATGAGCAAGTTCATAAGTTGTGAAAAGTTGAGCAATAGATAATTCCTTCACTAATGCTCCAAATGAGCAATTTCATAATAGATACAATTATATTTAATAATGTTTCTAATGGATACAACTACACATTATTGATTGTTTTAATTCAATAAGACCTTATAGAAAAACTTTCCTTTCTTTGAACAAATTAAAACATGTTATAGATCTTATAATAGTCAACTAAACACAAGCTACTCTTATAAATCATTGTTGTAAACTATACAAATAGACTAATGTTTATAAATATAATGCTCTCACTCTATACAAAATTAATGACAACACACCCACAATTAACCTAAAACAATATCAAATCTAATATATCAAAGAGGAAGAATGCATCCATCTTCAATTTAAAGATAATTCTTAAAATGATGATATTTTTTACTTAGAATAGTAGTGCTGGTATATATCTCATCAGCAAGTTGGTGAGTCTTAAAAGAGAATCATGTTTCCCTAGAGAGAAAACCAGGCACCTGGTTCTCAATAGAGAATCATGACTTTCTGATTAGGATCATGATTTTGATCAGTTCAATCAAATCTTCAATTCTTAGTTCACCATGCCATTATGACATGTGAAAGTATTGGAAAAGACAAAACAAAGAGTTAGTACTGTTGAATCCAGTTCAAGAAAAGGAAAGAGTTTTAAGTTGGTCGTACATTGTATTTACTTTATCAGCTTTATACATTGGAGGTGGGCCTCAACACAAACACCCAGTACATTAACAATAAGATAAGGTATAGTTGATATAGCTAAGCAGTGAAGAATAAGAAACAACACATTTTGAAGTAAGTTTCAACGAAATTACAGGGAAGAAAACGTAGATATAGAAAAATTAGAGTAACCCACAAAGAGCATGTCTTACAGCCTGAGAACTGCCCTTAATGAATACAGTACTAACATATATCTTTCCATTTACCACTTGTGGTAATTTTCATGATGAATACAATACTAACTTATAAGCAGTCCTCTTGAGGTAAAAGTCAGATGCACTCTTAATGGCAAGCCATTTATCAGTTTGTTTTTGTTGAAAATCCATCAAAATTTATCATGCCAAATTGATATAAACAAAATGGATGATGGTGATATGTTTGTATAGTTACTAAACTGAAATATATATATATATATGTGGTTGATTGGCATTCTAGGCACTTAGAGGATGCCTCTAAATACCCTTAGATTAGGGTATTAATATTTTTCTATACTTCTTGATGCTTCATTCCGGGCACTTAGAGGATGCCTCTAAATACCCTTAGATTAGGGTATTAATATTTTTCTATACTTCTTGATGCTTCATTCCAAGCATGTAGAGGATGCCTCTATATACCCTTAGATTAGGGTATTAATATTTTTTTATATAACAAGGTTTTTCTTCTTCAACGCAAAACTTAGAGTCACACTTTTTTTAAAATTTAATTGGATTTATAGGTATAATTTTAGAGTTATAGTTCAACAACATATTATGTGGTATTATGATATTTTCGATCAAATAATATATTAATGTAATGTGGATATGTACACATGATCAATAATTTATCACATTGATACGTTATACAATGTAACATCATATTATTTAAAAGGGGAGTCTAATTAGATTGTGTGAATTTATTTGAATTTTGAGACAAATTTTAAGGTTACATATTTGAAGATGGATCCAAAGGAGGTTCATTATGAAATCCATCCTGAGTTCAAGTGATTATTATTTATTGCACATTTGTATGAAGGGGTCGTCCTATATGAAATTAAAGATATGCTAAATTTTAAGAGGGGCTAAAAGATTGCAATCATCTAATAATGGTCCTATGGACCCATTTCTTGCTCTAAGGTATTGTATCATGTTCTATGTTGACACCTAGAAAATCACTTATTGAGATTGAGAGAGGGGGGGGGGCACCAAAAGAAATAAATGCATGTGAACTTTTTGTAATCTTGGTCTTTGGGATTATCTATGAGATATGTTTTCTATGTCATGTGGCATTCTTGTTATTGAATCCTTGATTAAGGCCTAATTTTTTGTTGTCTCTCTTGCATTTGATTTACAATTTTGGTTTCTATGTACCTATATTGATTGTATTTCAATAGACCCTCTATGACTAACTACATCAAGTGGATCAATGATTATGTTATTACTAAATTATGTAATAACCCACAAAAAATGTCAAGTGTACATGTTGGAATGCAATAAGCCATAAATGAGACAATTTGATAATGAGTAGGCTAATATAAATCAAGGGGAGAATCATTATAGTGAGAAGGCTAACATGATGAGAGTTGTAGTAGCAAAGTTTGAGGAACTTGAGAAAGTGTAGAGACAAGAAGTGGTCATAGTTGAAGATGTTAGTGATTATGAGAGACAAGGTTATGAACCATGCAATGAAGATTCTTTAAGCTCAAATGATGAGAAAAAATAGAAGATAAGTTCATCATGGCATTAATGAGAGTAGGGAGTAAGCTAAAGTATGATTTTACATATTAATTAAAATAATTTTGAATCTTGAATATTTAGTAGATTAGATCAATGACCTAGATAAATGCTTTGAATTTAAGTTTATTGAAGACTCTAAGCAAGTTAAGTACATGATACAATTAGGTTTAAGGGGTATGCTCCATCTTGAAGTGTGGGTTTATCACAATCAACTTAGATAAAATTCATAATGAATTTTCTCTCTTTAAAGAAAATCGAATTCTAAAATAGAATCTAATGATCCCAAGGCTTTGAGTGTTATATCTTGACTTGTGGTTTCACTAAGTTGTTTTTTGTAGTTAATATTTTACAAAAGAACTAATGGAATAGGAGTATGCAAGTTATGGTTATGTCTAGATGATAGAAATAAATTTAAGTTATCTTAGCCTAAATAAATATTCTTGGACTTCAAATATAATTATGAACACTAATTTGAGTACAACACATATCCTCTTATTTTTAAAATGTGATACTTTTATTTACAATTTTAGATCTGGTGAAAATAAAATAGAAAAATAAAGGAGAGAAGATGAGGGTAAGAGATCCTAATTTTTAAGTTCCATAGAAATAAACAATTAAGTTAGTAGTAGAACATTAGATTACCATCCTATATCTCATTAGGAATTATCACAACTACATGATAGTGAAGCTTCAATGGAATATTTTTAATTAGAAAAAAAATTGTGGAATACCTTGAGAATGACACAAAACTTAATAACATTTAATAAAGAGAAAATTTGAATCCCTAATCACTTTACAATTTTTAGAAGATAAATGACCATAATAAATGTCCAGGTATGCTAGAATTAATGCAATTTCACACAAAATTTACTATGTCAAAGGAAAACCTTAATTGAAATAGGAAACAACAGTTCTTAATTTCTAGTCCCTCAAAAATGATTAAAAAAATCAATTTTATAGACACAACACACCCAAAATTAGTTATAGATCAATGGCTAGGAATCATCCTTCACCAATGATTTAGATTTATAATTATAAAATATATTCCTTTTGAAAGCATATTCTTAAACAACAACACATTTTAGGAATATTTCATTGATTTATTTTTCATGTGCAAAAGCTTATTAGATTTTTCTAAAATAGATTTCAGGTGCAACAACATCACTTTAACCTACAAAATGAACATGAATTTATATCACTTTAGACCTTCTCCTTCACTATCTAATTCTATCAAGACTTCACCAAAAAATTTTCTTCTATTTTCCTATAGTCTTGTTGCACATCCTTTATCTTTTGGAGGAAGATGAGAATCAATTATCATACTTCAAGTTGCTCCAACATGAAGGGGGTGTGAATAGATCATACTTCCACAAGTAAAAGATTGTGTATGAGTTCTCAAGTATGGAGGGGGTTTTAGGTGATTTCCATGCAAAAATAATAGGTTGGAGAGAAGTCAAAATGTGAAAATAACTGAAGTAATGTGCATTTTAAGGCTATCATTTTAAGTTTTTTTCATAAAATTATAGTCTAAAGTTCAAATATTTATGACGAGTTTTAAAACTTTAGAAAAGGATGAAGTTTTTACTTAAAAGGATAAAAGATTAAATTCCCATGTTGTCTTTTCTCTCATATATATATCAAATGGAGCATGGGAAAAGAGAAAATAAGTTTTTTTTTGGAATGACAAGTCATTCTTAATGTGTCAATTCATTCTAGGTTAATTCTCCAAACAAAAGTTTCCCTCTTCTTCTCTTATGTAGTAGTTAGGGTTTCTCATCATGTTTATAGAGGAAAGCCTTGCACAGAGGCCATGCAAGACCATTAATGGTTACATTGCAGGTTTAAGGATCTTCCCTAGTGTGCTCATAAATAAATATAGGTGTTTGACACATGAAATGGTATTACAAAGGCCCAACTCAATAGAAAGAAGTTTCATAAGAGGTTTTTGGAGTTTCAAGTGATATAAGTCTTTATCAAGTGCCATATGGGGTTAATTGAAGAGTTATGACAGTGATAAAGATTCATTTATTTAGTGTTAAAGGTTTTTTTTGCTCATTGTCAACGGTTTTAAAAAATACAATGAAAAAAGTATTTGTCAAATGCCCATAACATAGCCATATTAAAGGGGTTTGATAGGATGCTCTCTCTAAACTCAAAGAGTATAATGAAGATTTTTTTCACTATCAAGTCTCTAAAGTGGAAAATGATGTTCTATCATTGTCTTAGTTGAAGGGATTAACAGTGATGTTCTTATAACTATTACAACAAAAGCAACCATGGGGTTTTTTTGCTATCTAGGAAAAACCATAGTGATGCCATATTACTTTTTAATGTGAATACACAATAAGGAATGAACCTCAAACTTGCACAACACTAGGTGAATGAATATCAGAAGAGAAAATGATGTTATGTAAATTCCTAGAGAATATAGTGATATATTCACTATTCCAAAAAATACACAGTGATATATTGACTATCCAAAGAAGACATACATTGAAGGTCATTTAAAGATCATGAGGTTCACATTCATTATCTGGTGAATGCCAAGGGTGAGGTATGCACGAATGAAGGAGATAGTGACAATGATTTCTTGGCGTGCACAATAAGGTATCATTGTTCACTTGTAGAGGTCAAATGAGTTCTTGTCAAAGTCATAAGAGAAAATGGTATTTTTTGAATATACTAGTGAGCTCTTATAGAAAGATGTAGTGAAAGTGTCATTGACAAAGCATAGTTCTCTTGTTAAAGGGCTTGTCTCAAATGGACATGTCTCAAAACAACTGAACACATACTTAAAGTTTATGCATATGGTCATTGTCATAGGTTGTAGGTCTTAGTCAACATATTTATTAAACTTTCATGGATTCTTATCTTTTTCTTAAAACCCTAAACATGATTTACCTACATCATATGAGGTATTTCATTGAGGTTTACTCACAAGAATATGGGATATTGTGATCTATGAAGAGCAACCTTCCCAAGGGGGTCATAGTCAACAATGATAAGAAGAGAGTGCAGTAATAGGCAAGGTATAAGAGCTTCTGAACAGTGGCCATTAGTGGTTTTTATACAAACATTATAATTTTTTTACTTATCAATTGCTAAGGGAGTTTCATACATGATGGTAAATCAAATGGTAAGAGTGATACATAGTGAAACTCAAGGTTTGTTTCACACTATCAATAAATATTAGTCTTGTCTTGACAAATGCACAATGTATTCGTTGTTCAATGTCTAGTATTATAGTACAATGGGTTGATATGAGAGATAATGAGCTAGTTGTCAGCTCACTGTTAAGAGTAAATAAAAGGCCAAAAATATAAATGCATAGTGGTAAGATGACATTCAATAAGCTCAGTCAAGAAGATGAATAAGTTAAATAGAAGACACAATCATGACTAGTTGGTGTCATAGATAGTGAATATAAATCATTATATAGTGGGTAGTGATAAAGATGGTGATATGAGGATCAAGGTATTCACAAAGGTCCCCATAGTGATCCTAAAAAAAGGTAAAATCAATCATTTTCATGCCATCAAAGGTATGAACCTTTTGTATCAATAAAAGATCATGACAAGAGACTTCTTCAGTCATATCCTTTTTAGTTGTATACAATCATGGAGGATGATAAAAGTTAAAATAGATACATAGTAAAATTCAAGTAACAAAATCAATCAAAATGGAGCAAGGCTATTATGAGAAGAATGGAGATCTTATGACAAAACATAGTGTGAATAATCAAAGACACAACCATGGTCTCTTTGCTTCAAGAGGATTGAATCAAAGGAAAGTCAAAGGTTAAGTGGGGCAAAGGCTACAAGGTTTACTCTAAGGAACAATAGTTAAGGGAACAAAGGTTTGAATAAATCATTCATGCTTTCATTGTAAGGCATAGTCTCATGAAATTTTGTTAAGATTTTACACTAAATATTATGCTCTTAGACTGAGACCTAAAAAGGACCAAGAGTACAATGCTAAGAAATAGTTAAAGGTTCCATTTCAAAAAGGTGTGAATCTGAAAGAAGACATCATTATCATGAAGGTTAAAGAAGAAAATGTTGAACCAATATGAGCAGGGGTAAAGACCTTTGATAGTTAAGTAATCATTCATTACACAATTTGAAATTGCACACTTGAGAGTGGTTTTAGTGTTGAGAGTGATAGAATATCACAGGTTGGATAAGGAGGATGCATGCAAGGTTCACTAACAGTAAAGGTATAGTCAGTAGGTAGTGAACAAGGGGGACCAAGCAAGAGAACATGAATAAGAGGTAAGCCACTATCATGGTGTAAGAGAATAATATAACCAATGTGCTAAAGGGTTCAACAACAAGGAGAGTACCATTTTTGACATTGGAACCACCTGTAAGATATATATAGTCATTATTACGAAGTAACATAATAGTAGACAAAAAATAATCTTTGTTCTAAAATTTTAACCTACATATAATATCAAGATATAGTCATAAGCATAGTGTAGGAAAAAGTATCCCTTTTTCACACTTAAACATCAAGGAGGGTAATTTTTTTATTAAATCAAAGAAACACTATAGAGCAAGGGCATTAAATGGCCCTATCAAGCTCAACCAAGCGATCCAATTGTTGAGACAAATCTGGGGGTAATTGGCCCTGATCCACCAAATTCCAATCTTGAATATGATCTGACACCCATTTAGCCAAGCAATCAGCCACCCCATTCCATTCTCGAGGAATATGAGTGAAAGTAATATACTCCAAAGAAGCACAAAGGGTGAGAATTTGTTGCACAATCAAAGCCAATTTCCAGCTCACATCATCCAAACACCACCTTTTCAGTAAGTTCACCACAACCTATGAGTCAGACTCACAGATGATCCTTTGCCAACCCAGTTGACTACCCCGCTCCACAACCAATAAAATTGCCTGAGCCTCCATATGATTATTAGTATGAAGGCCCTTATACATAGAAAAGGTAATCTAAACCTCTCCATAGCTATCCCTTCCAACACCCCCAATCCCAACATGACTTGGGTTTCCACGAGAAGAGCCATCAGAATTGATTTTTAGGACTCCATGAGGAGGAGGAGTCCATCTCCCCTCCCTATTCACCTTCGAGGTAGGATTTCTACATTTGTTACACATGAGATGTCATTGTAGAGGAGGAAGATGAAGATGATTACAACACTCAACATCACGAGGATCCATCGGCACAGTCATATCACACTTAGCCGCAATTGTTTCCCCTAGAGAATGTAGAATTTTCCACCATAGATGAGGGGCCCTCAGCAATGAATCCTAAAAAATATGCCTATTCCTTTCCGACCACAAGTTCCAGATAATAAAGGAGGGCCCAAGAGCCCAAGCAGCCTGAAGAAAGGTGGTAGAAATAGGGGCCTTGCCCCATCGTTCCCCAAACTCTGCCAAAGAGGAAGCATGCTAGCAAGCCGTATTCCACACCCCCACCAAAAATGCCAAATCTCCCTAACAGAGGAATAATGGAAGAAGAGATGGGAGACACTCTCTTTACCACCATGACATAAAAAAAACATAGAGGGGCCGCAAAAACCCCGCTTACATAAATTATCCCAAGTAAGACACCGGTTCTGAGCAACTAACCACATGAAGAAGTTGCCACTTGGGCCAAGATAGCTTGTGCCAAACTTGCTTCCACCAAGAAACCTCAATGTATCCAAACAACTGTCTACCTAACTACTGATAACCAACCACCACAGAGTACTTTCTAGAAAAATTAGAGCCATCCCAAGCCAAGACATCGGGTCCCCTCAAAAAATTACAAGCACGGGAAGCCAAAAGCTCGAACAGCTCCTGCCTATCCCCCTCAGACCCTCTAGGTGACCCTCAGAAGGGTGATTCTAGCAAAAAATTATAGCCAATCCACCATGCTGCATTACCTTATAATGCTCCACAATATCCCAACTAGCCGCAACAAAAACATCGCAAAGGGACTGGAGGTGAGGACAAGAAGAGAGAATAGAAGGGTGGCCATCCCAAGAATTAGACCAAAAAAGAGCATGTGACCCTAAATGACAGATCCAAAAGAGAACACTCTTAATCAACTGCTCCCCCACTTTCAATGTATGCCAAATCATAGAACCACTCCCTTCCAAAGCATTGCGAGGAACCTCAAAAGAAGTAACACCCCGAAGATATTTATGGTTGAGAATATGAGCCCATTACTGATGTTGATTGGTACACCATCGCCAGTACAGCTTGGAAGTAAGAGCTTTCCCATTCAAAATAGCAGAGCGTAAACCAAGCCCCCCTTCCTGCTTTGGTCTACACACAAATTCCCACTTAACAAGGCTCCACTTGGAGGACAACAAATTACCACTCCAAATAAATTGATGAGAAAGAGCATCAAATTCCTTAAGGAAATACAAAGGAGCCACTTGAACAAAGCACCTATAGGTGGGGAGGGCCTGGATAACAGACTTGAGAAGAGTCACCCTGGCAGCAGTAGACAGCCAATGATGAGTCCAATGAGTAACCTTCCTCCGAAGCTTATCAAGAAACAACTGCTAGGAGGACCTGGGCTAATGGCCAACAACAAGAGGAATACCCAAGTAGACAAAGGGAAGAGACCCAATTTCAAAATGCAAAATAGCAGCAATCCGTTGTTGGATGGTATTAGGAGTATTAAAGAAGAATATGGATGACATTTGCTCATTGACTTTCTGGCCTGAAGCCGCAAGATAGTCATCCAAAGCTTTCTTGAAGGAATCAGCCTCCCTAATACGAGCCAACCCCATAAGAGAGGTTTCATCCACAAATTGAAGATGAGAAAGCATTGGCAAGCCCATCCCCCACTGCCACCCATGAATCAAACCATGAGAAACCTAGGATTTAAGAAGCTGACCAAACCCCTCCACCATAATAATAAACAAATAAGGTGAGAGCGGATCTCCCTAACGAAGGCCCCTTGTAGCCCCAAAAAGCTCTAAAGGTTCCCCATTCACAATAATCGTAAAGGAGGAAGAGGTCACACAACTCAATACCCAGATCACCCATTCAGGGGAAAAGCCAAAGGCCAATAGGATCTTCTGAAGAAAAATCCATTTAACTCTGTCATAAGCTTTGGCCATATCCAACTTGATAAACATAGACCTATCCTGAGAGGTAGCCATGGAATGAATGGCTTCATATGCAACCACCACACCATCCAGAATTTGACGACCAACCGCAAAGCCGCCTTGCTCCTCAGAAATGATCACTAGCAGACAATATTTGAGCCTCTCAGTAATCAACTTTGTAATAATCTTGTACACCACATTACAGAGCGCAATAGGTCTAAAGAATTCAAGCCTGTCAGCCCCTTCCTTCTTAGGAATGAGAATAAGAAAAGTAGCATTTATTGCACGAAGAATCTGCTTATTATGAAGAGACTCCCGAACCACTTCCAACAAATCAAGCTTCACAATATCCCAAAACTCTTGAAAAAACTCAACTAGGAAACCATCCGGACTAGGGCCTTTCCCCTTATTCATCCCAAACACCACCTCTTCCACTTTTGAAAAAGTCACTGGGTGAATAAGAGAAGCATTCAACTCATGAGAGATTAAAGAGGGAATGCAAGCCAAAACCCTATTCTCTGCAACCTTCGCAGGGAGTGAATCCTCTGTGAACAGATTAGAGTAGAACTGGTGAGCCTCTCTAGACAAAGCCTATTGTGAAGAAATTGAAATAACCTCAGAGTTAACAAGAGAAGGAATACAACACTTATTTCGATGAGCTTGCACTGAATGATGGAAAAAAGAATTATTCCTGTCACCCTCTTGAAGACAATCAATTCTAGCCTTTTGTTTCCATAAAATCTCTTCGCAAAGCTCCCATTCGTCCACCAATTTTAGAGTCTGGGCCTCAGCATGCCCAAGGGCTTTCGAGAAACCCAAATCCTTAATCTAGCGGGTAATAACAACAAGGTGATCCTGCGCCTCTCTTTTCTTGGCCCAAAAATTACCAAAACATGAGCTATTCTATCGCTTAAGGTGATACTTAACATATTGTAGCTTCTTAACCATAGAATACATGGCAGTACCATACATAGGGGCACCATCCTGCCACCACTTAGCAATAAGATCTCCTAAGGAGGGGTCACGGAGCCACATAAGATGGAATTTTAAAGCAGGATTCTTTGGACTTGGGAAGGTAGAAGTGGAAAGCTTGAATGACCAATGATTAGAGCCACACCAATCAAGAATCTCAGAGGAAATAACCAAGCTACCTCTAACCCAAGAGCAAGAGACAAGGAAATGATCAAGCCATTGGGAGATCACTTCAAGCCCACTCTGCCTACTATTCCAAGTGAAAGTTTTGTTAGAGGGTTTAACATCCACCAGAGCAAGAGAGTCCACATTACTCTGAAACATATCTAAAGTAGGACCAAGCCTAGGCAACCCTCCCCTTTTCTCCTCCAAGCTCAACACCACATTGAAATCACCAACTAAGATCCAAGGAAAAAAGGGTGCACAAGACCTAACATACCTGATATGATCCCAAAGCTAGGTTTTAACCCAAATTTCAATTGAAGCATAAACCTTACTAACTAAAATAGTCTCCCCATATTCCAAAATTGAAGCCACCATAGAAATAGCAGACTGGCTTGAGATCCACTAGCGAGGAACAACCTTATGAGGATCCCAAAAAAGAGCTAGACCCCCAGAGGTTCCCCTAGACCCAATACACTAGCACTAGCCTGTAAACCAAATATGAGGGGCCTGATGAAGAATGAGGTCCACCCGAAGCTTAGTTTCCTGAACACAAAAGATATCGAGAGAATGCACCACAATCAAATCTTGAATAGCCTTTTGACGAGGGCTGTTATTCAGCCCCCTTGCATTCCATGAGAGAATAATCATGAGGAAGGTTGAGAGAAATGGGCCTCCAGGGTATTAACAGAACTAGATTCCACCAACAGATCTCCAGTAAATTTAAGCTTGTCTGCATCCTTCTTACGACCAACTTTCAAATAATTATCAAAATTCCCCTTCTTGAGAGGGCGTTGTAGAATCCCTAAAGCAGAAGATGCTCCCCTACCTTTACCTAAGGAGAACACTGCCTTAGCTAAATCTGCTAAAAAAATATCATCCTACCCATTTGCAGAGGCCCCAAGAGGCTCTGAAATGCTCTGCTCTAATACCGGAGAGATATTTTAAACAACAATTGCCTGCACCAGCCTTGTATCCAACCCAACATCCATACCTGTGGCCCCAGAAGAAATCTCAATAGGGATCCCTTCCTCTAAAGTCTGATTGTCCAGGACCTCAAACAGATTGAAACCCTCGTCACTCTGTCTATCCTTATGGGCCCGCTTCTGACCCCTCCCTTTATTTCTATGCTTAACAAGAATAAATCCATCCTTATTCGACCCCCCCCCTCAGCCACAGATGCCTTTCTATTATCCCCTTTATCCATCAAAGGCCCAACAGACGGCGAAGAGGAAGCCCCAACCGCTTTGGGTGCCTGAGGACACTGGCGGTGAAGGTGTCCATACTCATGACAAAAGTGGCAATGAAAAGGAAGGGACTCATAGTCCAATGGTTGAATCCATGAGGCAGAGCCAATACAAATCTCTAAAGAATTTGGCAAATGGGTTATTTAAATCAATTTCAACACAAATGTGAGCATAAGAGAATACCTTTTTATCCAAACTATTATGGTCTATGGCAGCTGGCTTCCCCAACAAAGGAGCAATCCGATGCAAAATATCCTCCCTCCAAATCTCCAATGGCAACCATGGAAGGCGAACCCAGACAGGAACTCGTGTAGGAATATCTTTTGTCGCATTAAAACCTCCATGCGAGGGCTTAAAAAATAATCCCACATGATTGTAGAAATATGGCCCTCCCTCAAAAACATGATTGAGATCCAAGATGCAAGAGAAAACAACCATAAAATAACCATTCCCAACCACCAACAGCTCGAAATCACCCTCAACCTACTAGGTATGACGGATCCAAGACTCCAATGCCAAGAGAGGTACACTAATACCCAAAAACTTACAAATCAAAACATGTTGACTCCAATAGGCAATGTCCTCCTAAACTGATTCAGGAGAAATAACCAGAACAGGGCGATCATGGCTCCGCGACAGGCACCCATTCACTTTCTTGAGCTTAGAGCTCTCTCCCACAAAAGACAAATCTATCTTTTATGGATGCATGGATGATGAAAATGGATGAGAAGGCTTTGGCCCAACAAGCACCAGGATTTTGGTAGCCCTAGCCATACCCCACCCCCGAGCACCAACCCCAACACCTGTAGACCCACACCGCTTCCACCACCCACACCCACACCCCACATGCAACACACCCTCCTTCCCCTTGCACCAACTCCACCCCCACACGTAGCACGAGAACCACAAGCCCCATCCTGTTACAGGCCGCAGGCAACCAAAGACTAGTTTGTGTGGTCAAGACCTACGTGCCAGCTGCTCCATCCTCTCGACCATCTCAATTATATATCAGACATGTTTTGATCATCCCTTTTTCACACTTAATTTGGGAATAATTAATAATAAAATGAGCCTAATGTTGCCTTAATTTAGTGTTGTAATATTTTTTTAATATTCACATTAAGTTTAGGGCCCTTTTTAATAAATTAGACTTAATTGTGCCTTATTTAGGGTGTTGTAAGGTGTATCTTTACACTTTCACACTAATCTAGGGATTTATTAATTAATTAATTGAGGTTAATTTTCTTTAATTATCCCCTTTAATTCAAATCCAAGCCTAATTAAACACAAATTCCGAGGGATGAAACCTAAAATTCCTAGAACCATTTCACAACACTTAACTTTGGAAGATGTGTTTCCTAGGTAAGTGACCTAGGACCCATTCACCATAGGGAAAATGGGTCCTCACTTAGTTCTAGGACCCTATTTTGACATGAAATTTCACCTTTATTGATGTGTGTCCTAGGTAAGTGGCCTAAGACCCATTCACCCTATGGCGAATGGGTCCTCACTTAGACTTAGGACCCCTCTATTGGATATGTTTTTGGCGGTATTTTAATGATTTCAAATCTATAATTCAATGTCATCTTGTGATATATGAATTTCGGGAAATAATTTTAAGATACATGTATAAATACAAGGTTATTTCACATAGTTTCATCTAAGCTTTCAAATGTTTAGGTCATAATAGAAAATTTATGATCAAGAGAGCATTTTAAGAGAATTTCTAAGGCATTCAAGAGCATATTTAGAGAAGAATATTGCAACAATCAAGATTCCATTATCATGTCAAATATTTAGTGCATCATACATGTTTTTTGAGCTAATGTGTTGATGCAGTGTTCAAGATCTATCAAGCATATTCAAGGCATTATTTCACATCAAGTTTCATGATCAAGATCTACATTCATGAAGGCCACTTCATGCTAGATTATAGATTTATCAAAGGTTCAAATTGGGATTGGTGAGTTGTGAAATTGCATTTGTTCATTCATCATTCCTTCATGAATTTATATTTCATTTCAAGGTTTAATTACCAAAATGGGGTTTGACCAAGCCAAACCCATATTCCCTAACAAAACATCATTCTTCTCTCTTTGATGCATGATTGCAAATTTTAGGTTGAAGATTATTTGGAGAGAAAATTTGAAGAAAGTTGCAAGAAAAGTTATCAAATCATGGAAACTGAGCTACAAGTTTTATTTTCGGCTTTGTGACAGTGAAAAATATATCTGGGAGTGCAAACTGAGAAGAACAAAACCCAAAAATTGATTTTCAAGAGCCCTAGCCAAGACCCATTTGTCATAGGGTGAATGAGTCCTCAATGAGGACTGAAAAAACACTTTTGGTGAAGGGTACACAACATTTTTCCCTTTCTCGATCTTTCTTTTGACTATTAGTTGGGTTAGATTTGGTTACTATTTCTCATTTGCACATTAAAGTACACATTTTGAATGAAATTAGGAGAAATAGGTGAATCATATGTTTCTTTATGGTGAACCTATTTTCCTCCTTTTCATTTTGGTGAACCCAACATTTGATCATTGCATTTTTTGATTTTGGAAGTCATTTTTCATCCTAGATTTAGATTTTGCATTCATTTGCATTGAAATTATATCTCATTTAGGGTGTCTAATTTTCATTCAACTTTGCATTGCATCTAAGGTTTTAGGATTACATATCTTGCATTCTTTAAATCTGAAAAATACAAAAAATAGTCATCTTGCATATCATTTACATCATATTAACTTGCATTTGAAAATTGAAACAAAATTGCATATGAAATTAGGTGTTCTAGGTTATCATTTTGTCACATTTTGCACTTGTATTTCACATTGCATTTCACAGAAAAACCAGACTAAAACTTGTTGTAACCAACCAAAATCTAAAAAACCACTTAAAAATCTGAAAAAATTTGTTTCAAATCCCTCATCTAGGTCCCATTCACCCTAGGGAAAATGAGTCCCTGATCAGTTCACATTCTAAATTTTTGGGTATTAAAATATTCAATTCTACATTTCTATTTGTTGCTTTCAGATTTCTGTTACTGTTTCTAGAATTTTTGTTTCAAGATTGTATTTATAAGATATTACTTTCATATTTTTGCATAATGTAATTAGAAAATTACCTTGTTTAGAATCTGAAAATTGCATTTACACATTGCATTCTAGGTCATCGCATTGCATGTTACCCTCTTTTCATTTTGGGTGTGTACACTAAGTTTGTGAAACTTGTATGAGATTTACAACTTGGTGTCCTATTAGCAATACTATTGTGAGACTTAGTTCGAGACTCATGTCATCCCGTGATATACCATTCGTCATGGATCTTGGGTTTTCTAACTCTTTTTCTAATAATGTTGATAATCAACCCCCTATAGATCATAATATGCATACCTCATTTCCCATGGCTTTCATACCTACAACAAATGTGCATGATGCTAACAATACCATCCCTACCATGACTAGTTGTACTCAAGCTTTGGGGTATACCCAAGGCCAAGGTGGAACTTTAATTCCTCCTACAATACCCATTTCCATTCCTACATACACTAGTACTCAAGTTACCACAACCATTCAACTTACTAGCAATGTCAATACTTAGGTATTTCCATAGGGAATCCTTCTAGCTTTGTGCATTCAAATATTATATCTCCTCAACTATCCTCCCTCACAACTTTACAATTCACTTTCCCTCTACATACATACACCACTCCACCTTATTCCTCTCCACCTTACAATACCAACAATGATTCCATCATTAACACACTTTTGCAAAACATGTTAGCCCTTCAATAAAAAATGGCCATCCTAAACCAAAACAACAATGGTCAACCTTCACAATACATCAAAACCAACCCTTTATCCCTAGAGATATTGAGAACACAAATGCCACAAGGTACATAAGTTCCTATATTCAAGAAGTATGGTGGGAACGAAGATCCTGTTAGCCATGTTTCCACTTATATAGCCCTATGTAGTGATTTCATCTTTGAAAAACTCTTAACTAAACTCTTCCCTAGATCCTTGAAAGATACTGCTTGAGAGTGGTTTTCTTCCTTACCGAATAATTCAATTAGTTCATTCAATGAGCTTGTTGATGCATTTTATAACCATTTCCACATTCACATGGGTTCCAAAATGACCCTAGCTTATTTAATGACATGCAAGCAAAAGGATGATGAAAAGGTTATTGATTTCATAGAGAGATATCAAATGCTTTATTCACAAATTAAAATTAAGATTCTCGATGCCGACCTCCAACAAATGTTTATTTCCAATTTATAAAACAAAATCCAAACCAATCTTGAAATGTTGAAATTCCCATCCTTTACACAACTATGTTCAACCCATCATGATTATCCAAATTTGGTTAGTAGTCATGATGTGAAAAATACCTCTAGCCATCCTAAAAAGTCTGAATCTGCACCTCAAAATAGTTACCAACCTTTCATGAAACAAAATAGGGGCTTTTTACAGCTTAATTCTACTCAACCAAGCCAACACGTTGATAACTAGGTGGTTGCTATAAATACAACAAATCCTTTTTCCTTTGGGGATAGAAATAGAAATTTTCCCCCTCTTCTTGATACCCTTCATAATATCATATTGCAGCTCATGGAAAAGAATATGATTACCTTACCTTCTTTCAGAGCTCCTAATCTTAATAAACCATTACCTTCAAACTATATCAAATGCTTATTTCCATTACCACCGAAAAAATGGACATGATAAAAAATATTTTAAGCATCTTAAACATCTTGTGCAAGACCTCATTGATTCTAATCATCTTATAGCTAGAGGTGTGAATGATCAAGGTAATAAGTATGTAGCTCCTCCCAACCAAAACTTACAAATATTTACCAATTACATGTCGAAACACACTATTTCATTTGTCAAAGCTAGTGAAACAAAGAATGATGTGATGAATGTTGACACAAATGAAGACAATATAAAAGATGACAATGAGGGAGGAAAAATTAGAATGGTGTCATTTATTTAAGCTAAACCTCGTACAGGCCAAAACAAAATTCCCCTTGATATTGCTTTCTCATAAAAATACATACTTAAACATCTACCTGATGGTTCTCTTTACATAGCTGGAAGAATCAATGAAAAGCCTACTAATGGGATACTAATTTATCCCATCTATGTAGCGAATGTGATCATTGAATAATTCCTATTTTTGCATGAACTCTATTAAGATACATATGACAAACTGAAAGCATGGACCAAAATGCATAATGGTATTGCTTGCCCTACGATGGATTTGATAAATCTCCCTCTAAAATTAAAATCGAAAACATTAAATGTATCATTCACCATCATCCCATCATTAGACCAATTTTGTGTGAAGTTAGGCTATCCGTAGCTTCGCTCCATGAATGTCATCCCGTTAGTTGTGCATAAATGTTTAATGTTTCCCTTTGGCAATGAAATATTTACTATACATCATAGTGGCTTTAGTCTTGTGCCTTCCTATGGGAACCTTTCATTGGATTTCTTTTGGCCTGAGCCTATTGAACCCATTAGACCTCGTGAGGACTACTTTTTCAAAGCATATCAAAATTTTAAGGCAAAGTGAATAGCGAAGTTATCCATTAGAAATATGCTTCAACCTATGATTGAGCCACCTATCCTTGACAATCCAATGATTGAACCAAAATCCCTTCCAAATATCCAACAACAACCTATGAAAAATCCTCCTACCATTTCATATAAGAGACCACGAGACAACCAAAACAATCCTATTGTGCCACCTAAAATCAAACAAGTCTACAAAGACAAAGAGAAAGTGGTTGAACAACCTCCTATGGTTCCTTCCATTCCTCCCATGAGGGAAGAAAATAAATCTATGGTTGGCAAACCCACTCCTACACAATTACAAATTGACAACAGATTGAAATGAAATTGAAATGCTAGAGAGTGTAGGCATAGATGTCGTGCTATTTCTTGTATGTTACAAACTAAAGAAGAAAAGAGAAACACGAAAAATAAAAATCTGAACTTACCTGAAGCAATGCAAGAATATTTTATACCCTTGCCACAACATGAACAAGAACCTTCCAAAGACATTATCATTCAACCTAATGTTGTGATTAATTTAGATGATGACATTGATATTGCAAAGATTGATGAACAAGTTCATAATGAGTTGAATTCATTTTTCTATTATGAACTTAAGTGATGATAAAAGTGTTGAAATTGGTTGATGTCCTAGTTCAACACTTTCCATTGTCCCTTTGGCTAGTTGCTCGCCTTCCACATGTACCGATCAAGATTGGGATCTAGACAACCTTCTATAGGTTGAATCACACGTGCCTTACTAGTATTTTTATTTGTTTTATTTTTTAAGTTTCTTTATGTGATTGTGCATAATGTGTTCCCCCATACTGTTCTATTTGATGTATCTCTCTCTCTCTCTTTGTGCATTCCTCTATATGTATCTACATTCTTCTATATGTCGTAAACATTTTTATCTTTTTCATTTATCTTGTTCTTTCCTTTTGGGGATGATGCAATGAATTGAGACATTTAGGTCTCTTCCATATTGACCTAAAAGGATTTTTATTTATTTTTTCTCTTTATATGTCATTATTCTAGTTCTATGAGTATTTTGGGAATGATGACATTTTTGAGCTCTATAACAATATTGTAGTAAAGATATATTGACCCCAAATCTATAGATCCCTTATATATTTTTGGGGGCAACCCCTCACTCCTTTTTTGTGACGTAGCTTTATTTCAGAAACATATGACTTGGCATAGGGAATTTTTGATGAATCTCTCATGTATTAGGATTAAACATTGGATACTTTAAAGAAATTTCTCACAATGGTGTTAGATACCACTTTAAAGTGGGGGCATACATCGATAATATCTTTCAAAAAATTTCATGTTTCATGGTGTGATCTTCTTTTTTCTTGTGATGCATATCTTTCTTGGTGATGCCATTGGGTTTGATTTCCTCCAAGAGCGTGATATCTCTTAGCATACAACTTTCCTCTTAGTGGTGATGTGACACACTGCATTCCCTAAGTTGTGAAAATTTTACTCTTGATTTGTAATCTCTTGGAGATATTAGGTATGATGATCCATAAGAAGAAGACCTTACACAAACAAAGAAATATCCCCTCAAACAAAAACCATATATAAATAATGTTCATAAGTGTTTGGCATAATGCAACTTGCTAACCTTGTGAAGATCGAACCCTAAATTCAAGGCCACCTAGCATAACCCACCTTGCTTGCCTATGGAGCCTTGCCTAGCATTTTGGCACCTTATTGAAGTTAGCAGAGGGATAGATTTGGTATGGTCAATATGATGAGAAGTCGACACAAATGCATGAATTTCTCATTGTATGGTGAGAAGTCAACATGAAGGCATGAATTTCTCAGTAAGCCACTCTATGGAAGACTCACCTAGTGGATAACCTGAAGTTTTTCTACCTTGGACTGAGCACAAACTGATAGCTTATATGTGTTCCACATCACGTTGGAAAATCTAGGATTGATTCTTCTTGGTATTTGATGTTGTATGATTGTGTATCTTTGTCATTGTTGCATACATAAGTGGATTGAATGTCCACCTTTGAGTTTTACACATGGTCATACTCTCACTAAAGTGGGGGAAAAATGTAGTGTAGGAAAAAGTATCCCCTTTTCACACTTAATTTGGGAATAATTAATGATAAAATGAGCCTAATGCTACCTTAATTTAGTGTTGTAATATGTTTTTCATATTCACATTAAGTTTAGGGACCTTTTTAATAAAATGGAATTGATTGTGCCTTATTTAGGGTGTTGCAATGTGTATCTTTACAAATTCACACTAATCGAGGGCTTTATTAATTAATTGAGGTTAATTTTCCTTAATTTTCCCCTTTAATTGAAATCAAAGCCTAATTAAATGCAAATTCTGAGGGATAAAACCCGACATTCATAAATCCCATTTCACAAAACTCAAATTTGGAAGATGTGTGTCCTAGGTAAGTGATCTAGGACCCTCACTTAATTCTAGGACCGTATTTTTACATGACATTTTACCTTGTCTTATGTGATTTCTAGGTAAGTGGCCTAGGATCCATTCTCCCTATGGTGAATGGATCCTCACTTAGACCCAAGACCCCTCTTTTGGATATGTTTTTGGTGGTATTTTAATGATTTCAAATCTATAATTCAATGCCATCTTGTGATATTTGAATTTCAAGAATTAATGTTAAGATATGTATAAATACAAGGTTATTTCACATAGTTTCATCTAAGCTTTCAAGTGTTCAAGTACTAATAGAAAACTTATGATGAAGAGAGCATTTCAAGAGAATTTTTAAGGCATTCAAGAGTATATTTATAGAATAATATTACAACAATCAATATTCCATTATCATTCCAAAGATTTAGTTCATCATGCATGTTGTTTGAGCTAATGTGTTGATGCAGTGTTCAAGATTTATCAAGCATATTCAAGGCATTATTTCACATCAAGTTTCATGATCAAGATCTACATTCATTGAGGCAACTTCATACTAGATTGTAGATCTATCCAAGGTTCAAATTGGGATTGGTGAGTTGTGAAATTGCATTTTTTCATTCATCATTCCTTCATTCATTTCTATTTGATTTCAATGTTTAATTACCAAAATGGGGTTTGACCAAGGCAAACCCCTATTCCCTAACAAAACAATTTTTTTCTCTCTTTGATGTGTGATTATAGGTTTTATGTTGAAGATTATTTCTAGAGAAAAATTGAAGAAAGTTGCAATGTTACAAGAAAAGTTATCAAATCATGAAAACTAAGCTATAGGTTTTATTTTTGGCTTTTCAATAGTGAAAAACTAGAATCTAGGAGTGGATATTGAGAAAAACATAACCCAAAATATGATTTTCAGGATCCCTAGCCATCACCCATTTGCTATAGGTCGAATGAGTCCTCATTGAGGACTTAAAAAGCACTTTTGGTGAAAGGTACACAAAATTTTACCCTTTCTAAATCTGCCTTTTGACTATTATTTGGGTTAGATTTGGTTATTGTTTCTCATTTGCACATTATAGTACATATTTTGAATGAATTTAGGAGAAATAGGTGAATCATATGTTTCATTATGGTGAATCTATTTTCCTCCTTTTCAATAAGTATCTTAACCAAGAGAGACATCAAGGAAAACACATCAAAGTGTCAATAAGTAAGTGACAAAAATTAAGCATACTTATGAAATTTCAAGGCAAAGATAGCATACCCTAAAATTTTCCAAATGCCACAAAGGGACTTATTTTTTTTAAAAAAATTCAAGGACATGTGATCTATAAGCATGTAAGGGATTTTTATTTTTTCAAACATGCGGATAAGGGTTTTGAAGGTATTCATGAAGGAGGTTGTGTAGTTTGGTGGTATTTATAGACTTCAAGGACATCACACAAGCATCTAGAAGTGGCTTATGGAGAAGTTAAGGTTAAGAGGGTGACAAGGACAACAAGTGGAGCTTCTTAAGGGTAGTTTGTAAGCATCTAGGAGTAGTTTAAATAATTTCCAAGGATCTAGGGGCATCATCACCATCTAGAGCATAATTCAAGGAGCTTGAAGAGGTCAACAAACCCACTTTGAAGGGACCAATTCAAACTTGAATTTCTTTGGCATGCAAAGTAGGTTGGCTTATTTTTGAGCTTTATAATTGTTGTCACTAAGATTGCACCTTGGATAAGAGTGAAAATTAGCTATCTTGTGAAATATGGGATCATCTTCAAGTTGTGGGTAGCTTATAGTGAAGATGAACCTCCAGAGAGGGTTGGTTCCCTTGATGAACCTCCTATATAATACCACATTGAAAATGAAAAGGGATATAAGATAATTATAATTGAAAAAATTGATCATAGAAGGTGATGCACCAAATTTATAATACCTATACTTGTTTTAACTCACTATTTCTCTCAACAAAATATTTTTTTTGTGCATAACTCAAGTTTTAACAAGCTCACACAACAATGTTTCATACGAAGGTTATGTATTCACAACTACAATTGCTGAAAATATTCACACAACATATGACCTGTATGAGTTTTGTTTATTCTTGTATTATTTTTTTTTGAATGAGACACAATTTAAGGATTTAATATTGAATAATCACAAAAATTAGATAAAATCATTTGTAATAACATTTAACACATGAATTTGAGAAGGCAAAATGTTTAGCGCAAGGTGACTATGTCCCAAGTGACTTCTCCCAGATCTGAAAAAATGCAGTCTTGTAACATTTTATCTATCTTCTATTTCTCGATCTGCAAATTTCCATCTTTGCATTTGAACCTACAATAAATCTAGAAAAGAAATGGTGGGGGGGTGTCTATATAGGAGCTTGGATTAGTCAAACCCCTATTTTGGTATTTTACCTCCATAAATGACCAATAAACTGATTGATAAAAATGTGTGTACTCTTAACCTTCAATGCATCTAAGGTTGTATGAGCTAAAATGTATAAAACCCTTCCCAAGTGTGTTAGAGAAGGATTGATAAATGAAAATGATAAGATCTGCCTAAGAGAAAGTCAAATACCCTTAGGAAATCTAAAACACAATGATACCTTTCCTTATGGAACAAGTAGAATGAAGATTGAAGATGAGAACACTCTGAAAACAAGTCATTAGGTTGTAGAAAATGAACAACCTAAGAACTTTTCAAACCTATATTCCATCATGTCCTTCTATTGGCATCAAACTCCAATCATTGAATAAAACTTGATCAAATATATTTTGGTAGAATGCAATTGTTGCAATAATATATTTCTTCTTCTTTTCCCAATTAGTTTTCAAATGGTGAAATAACTAGGTATTTATAGCC
Source organism: Sequoiadendron giganteum (assembly GCA_007115665.2). NCBI lineage: Eukaryota > Viridiplantae > Streptophyta > Pinopsida > Cupressales > Cupressaceae > Sequoiadendron > Sequoiadendron giganteum. The sequence goes on along the minus strand of CM021104.1, from coordinate 187,841,021 downwards.
ATTTAATCTAATTTCTTAAAAAATAGATCCTGATAGCCGACATTTGAAATTTGGAATTCAAATAAAAAATTGTTCTCCTCAACATATTAAAATTTGGATGAAAAGTAGGGGACCAAGTCACCCTAGCCAACCATGTCTTAACCCTACGTTGTGGGGTTTAGAGTGTTGAGAGAAAAAAATTAAAGGTTTGCCTTGGTTTTGCACATGAGTTTTCTTGGTAAATGTCTGAATGGGCATGACATGCACAATTTAGGAAATTAGGGCCTGATTTAGGGAATGTTTAATTGCATTTATGAAAGGGTCACTCAAATAGGTCTCAAATAAAGAGTGAAATTTTTCTTTCACCTAAAATGGAGTACAATTTTTAACACTACATTTAGCCCCCATTTTAGTGACCATATGACACTACATGCATATGAAAGCTAAAGTACAAAAATTAAGTTGTATCATAAAAGGATGTTTCAAAAGGATACTGTAGATCATTCATCAAACAAGAGAATGGAACCCCTACTATAGTAATCTACAAACCACAACATTAGGAACCGCATCCTGCAAAACCAAATTGTTGAACATTCAAGGATCATTTTTTACACAAAAACAAATGTGTTAGTCCAAAAATTCTAATGAGAATGAAATTCAAGAGTTGATGTATGCCCCCCTTGATTTTGATTTCTTTGTGGAGGTGGAATTAAGGTAGCAATCTAACCACATTGAATTATTGAACATTTTGATGATAATTCTTGTGATAGGGTCATGCAATCATATCACCAAATTTCAAAAAGCATACAACATGAAGAAGAGTAGAACTATGAATCCAACACAATAGACAACACAAATCAGAGTTCTCTAGCTCTAATTATGTTGATTTGAATAAAGTATGATATGGAAAATATACTACTAAATGTGACAATAAGTTATAACAAAATTAGCTTTTTGAAATTCATTTTCACTTTTGTCATTTGAAGGTTTATAGAGTATTACCATTTACCCTACGATCAATAATTTTGTGATGATGGCCATACCAGCCCTTGAGGCTCAAGATTATATGAGCGGACACTTCACAAGGCATGACGACAGTAGAAGTGAGTGGTTTTTTCACTTTCCCTATAATTTCAATCATTATTTTGTGCCATTTTTAGGGTTTTTTCAAAAATATGTGGTGCCAATGTCCATTTTTGGTGCTAGTGTCCTTTGTAGGCACCCCTATCCAACAATGACACCCCTTTCCCAAATTGGTGCCATTGTCCAACAAGGGCACCACTATCTAGATTTAGAGATTTTATACTTAGAATTGATTGATTGATGATTCTAATGAACTACTAATGATTCCTTTTAATTTTTATAGACCTTTCCATGCATAAAATGATGACTTTGAGGATGGTTATTTTTATTGCTTTGAGAGTAGGCCATAGGACTCCTGCTTGAGGAGCAACAAAACCTACACAGTGTTAGATTATATTGGGTATATACCATACTTCCCATCCAATATTATGATGCTATACTGATGGAACTTGTAGAGAGGTGGGATGTGGACACTTCCACCTTCCATCTTTTGAGGGGGTAGATGATAGTCATGTTTGAGGATGTACATTGCATACTCAAGCTACCTGTACAAGGAAGGATCATGCATCATGATGATTTTTGGAGCCCTTGAGATATCATGAGATATCAGTTTTATTGTATTGGCCATCGTATATCTTATGAGAGTAGGGGTCATATTCTATTAAAGTGGCTACTGTATTTAGGCACCAATGTGTCATTCATTCAATATATTAAGATCGTCACCATTTCTCTAGCCCTAACAATTGATGGATGAGGAACACACCTTGATGAGGGCCTCATGCACACCATATGAGTGATGGAGAGTGATTAGGTAGTATTTTCTTGGGGATGGAGCATGTTAGCACATATTTATTATGATCTTGGTTGCTTTGTTTATCAAGAGGCCAATAGTATCATGCTTTGTACACTTCTTGAGGTATGTGAATTTGAGCATAATACTTGCACGAGACCAGCTGAATATCCCATGTAATGTAGAGAGGAAAAAACCTCACAAATCACTCTCTAATTTCTTACAACAAAATCTCAAACAAAATAGATAAATTGCTAACTTAAACCCAAAAAATGTTTTGCATAGGAAAAACATTAATTTTCTCCACTAAAATAATCTTATTACAAAAGGGATTTTTAGTGATCAAAGGACTGATGAATAGAAATAAAAACCCTCTACAAAAATCTGATATGTCAATTTAAAACATTCAAAATATAAGCAAAGCTCATCTATGTGAGTTCTGGCAAACTCTTTCACGTCCCAACACCTCAATTCCACCTCCAACTCCTATAGCTTCAGTTCAATTGTTCTAAAACCTTCATGAACTATTGTAAATTAGTCCAAACCTGCAACCAGATTTCCAATAATTCTTTCCATAGAATACTATGTCCTTTCCTTTTTTCTCCCTCTTTTCTCTTCAAACTTTCATTGATGAAAATGGTTTTTTTTTTGTTTTACCCTCCCTATCATGAAATTAAATTTACATGTTTTATTTGGGCCTCTCAAATATAGAACAACCCATTCTTTTTTTGCACATGGAAACCTTCAAACATTAATTAATAATCATTTAAAACCCATTTCTAGCATCCTTGTCAAAGATAGGATGTTGTAGATTTTTTCTTCCTTCTCTATCTCCTGAAAAAAGAAAAAATCCAAGACAAGTCTTGGGTGTCCATTTCCCACTCCCTAATTTTTATGGATCATTTTTTTTTTTTTTGAAACTCCCTTATCCATTTCCAACTCCTCATAGCGGGTTTTAATTATTTTACCATTTAAATGCTTTAAATCTACCTTTTTTTTCTTTATACCCCACTAGTCAACTTGTCAAAGTGCAAGGACAATTTAATTGAAAATTTTAAATATTTGAAGATAAATAATTTTCCACCCCTCAACATGGAGTCCAAAATTAATTTATTTCAACAATCCAAAAATACAGCCAAATTTTCACCTCTTTTTTTCATCCAAGATTTCCAATAGCATGAATGCTCCTACATCATACACCCATGGTAGAAAATAAATGTTTCATGAGTGTGACTCATAAATTTTTGTAGATTTGATGCTTATTTTGAACCCATCTTGCTGCCTTATTCTCTTGAACCTTATTTCTCACATGTCCCTGCAACTTGATGTCTCTTCCTTCTTTCATTATTCCTCTCTTTCTCCCTTTTTTCACATAATTTATCTCCCACCAACTTACACTATGGAAATATGGAAATTAATAAACATTTATTTTTTCTTCTACCAAAAAATAATAAAACTCATTCATTACCTCTTTCTTTTTTATTGCTTCAACCATTTGTTCATCATCACCCTTGGTTACAACATTGTGTTCCTTTTTCTCTATGCCTTCTAAAAGACAATTTTTAGCTGCAATCACTTCCTCCTCTACATCCACATGCATGTTAATAGCGTAATCAAAAGGTTCATCCTTTCCTTGTTGTAGAAAACTTCTAGTCATACTAATATCCTTATGATATAAGAAAATATCAATTGATGCAAAGGGAAGATCACCAAACAACTCAAAATCCCCCTCTTCACCTTCTTCCTTAATTTTGACTGTAATACCTTCATCTAAAAATGTACTCTTCGCTGAAATATATTATTTTACATCAATCTTATCATGCTCAAGTAAATCAGATTTTACCTCCGCTTTCTCCACTTTATCTTTCTTGAGTGCAATCCATACTATTGCAACTTGTATAAAAAAATCAAAATCTTCATCCTCATCCCCTTCTACTAACTATTTAACTCCATTAACCAAACAATTTACACTTTTATTACATACCTTTCCTTCTTCCTCACTCAAGGGCTTCAACTTGTGTCTGATTCCATCCTTCATCAAGGAGTATGTAGTGGCATACCCATCATGCATTGCACACCTTTAAAACTTACAAGGCCTTCCCAACAACAAGTGACAAACATCCATATAAATTATATCACATAAAGCTTCATCATGATAATCACCTATCTTAAAATTTACTAGACATTATTTATTTACCAAAACTTTATGATCATCTTGCAACCAAACAATCCTATATGGATGTGGGTGCCTTCTTCTCTCCAAATGAAACTTACTTACCATTTCCTCAAAAAAAAGTATCAATTCTACCACCATCAATGATAACATTACAAAATTTACGTTCACACTTACATCTTGTATCAAACAAGCTCTTCCTTTGATCTAGTTCTTTTCCTTCATTCATCATGACTCTTCTTGAAACAAGCACTTCTCCATCCTTTGCCTCTTCTGAGTGTGAAGACTTAGCATCTTCTCTATTTATAGTTGTTTCTCTATTCTGATTTTTAGTCCTTCTTCTTGGTCTTTCCTCTTCATCAGGGCAATCATATTCCCTATGACCTTTTTCTCCACACTTGAAACAAGTCCCTCTGAACGTTTCTCTTCCAAAACCTCTACTTGATCTTCCTCTACCTCTTGTATCTTGATCCCTAAGACCATATGAACCATCATACCTCTGATTTTTCTACTACCTTGGTCTTCTTTTTTCTGATTTGTTTGATTATTATCTACCCCGTATGATCTTCCTTCAACCTCCTCTTCACGACCTCTCCTCTTTGTTTATTTTCAAACCTTTTACTCACTCTTTCTTCAACTTTCAGTGCAACTTGGTATGCATATTTCATGGTTATAACTATCAACAATAATGTCTCCTCTTCAATGCTCAACCTTAAACCATTGATATATCTTGCAACCTTCTCTTTGGTGGCTTCTAAATGCCCAATTTGGATAAGAATCCTATGGAACTCTTCTATATACTCCTTCACTATTTTTGTTCCTTGTATCATTCCTTGCATCTTCTTGAGTAAGTATAACTCATAACCTACTAGTATGAATTTTATTTTCATTTTTTCTATCATTTTATCCCACCTTGTAATCTTCTCCTTTTCTTTTCTTCCTCTTTCCAACCAAATTTATGTAGGAGTTGAGAAAATACAACACCACAAACCCCGAAGATCACCTGCATGCAAATAACCTGTCACAAAAGAAGAGATGGAGACAAACAAGCAAGGGTTCTCTGAAAATTGAAAATGTATATATCAGAGAGAATGAGAGAATGAATTGATATGAAATACAATGGGATCAATCCTTATAAAAAGAAGATCATGCAAACCCTAATAAAACCCTAATAGGAAAAACCCTAATAGAAGCCCTAATAGGATAACATTTAATAATTAATATAATTATTAAATGTCACTTTATGCAAACTAACGTGAAATCTTAAGAAGGGAATAAAGGTAACTTAATCAACATAATTAAGTTAAAACCTTTACTCTAACACCCCCCCTTAAGATGAGCAACAGTGCAGCTACAAACAAATGCAGAAAAGCAAAGGTAACTACAATGCAAGAAGGCAACATGGGTCCCGACAACTAGGCCAGATCAGGTACCCAAATACAACCAAATCTCTGTAAAATGGAGAAATAGAGAAAACCTCATGGGAAAAAGCTCTACTCCAAAAAGAGAAGAAGAAAGCCAAGAAGAGACATCACTGAAGCAGAAGAAGCTGCAAACAACTGTCGAAAGATGACTGCTATGGTGTTGAAGAACCTCCGCTGAAGATAGGATGATCAGGAACAAGAAGACAATAATCTGCATGAGTGCCCATATGACACTACTCGAATCAGATGGCAAACAAAGGCAAACACTTGGAACGAAGATACAGATGGCACAAGAACCAATAGTCTGAAACACTGATCAACTGAGAATGGAAGATTCCTTCCAAGGCGAAACCAAGGAAGCATTAGCACGAACAGTATAATACCCCCCCATAATGGTGAACTGGGAGCCTGACAGATCAACTGAAATGGTGTGCAACACCTTGTAGTGCATGAAGAAAAAGATACAACATCTGAAAGTGCACAAGAAAGCACCTGTAACTGAAAAAGTGGTGTGCAAAACAAAGCACACATGCATGAGGCTGGAATCATATGAATCCATGGTCGTCGTGGAGGGACACTCACTGGACAAAGGTGTGATGGAAAACAAAGGCAAACTACACAACCCCCCATGGTATGGATTCATTGTCATCGTGGAGGGATACTCACTGGACAAAGGTGTGATGGCAAACAAAGGCAAACTACACAACCCCTCATGGCACTTTATAATATCAGTGCGAGTACAAAATATGGCACAACCTTATGTGCAAAATCTCCAAAAGATGCATGTACAATAGTGTGGCACTTTATCTCAGTGCGTTTACATAAAAGATAGCTTACAAATGATGCTCAAAATGTCCTCAAAAGACAAAATGCTGGAAATACATGAAGAACAGCCAAGAACAAAGCATCCCATGTGAACAAAAAGTTTCCAAGAGCAAATATGTCCAAGTAATCCACCAGAGTGTGAAAACACAAATAACTGAATAAAAGATACCTAGAGTGAAATCTGGAAAAATAGCATGGACGAAACTGAAGAGCTCTGAAATAGGGTTCCAACGCCGCTGAGATTGCGAAAAACGAAGAAACAGATCAAAAGTTATGAGCTTGAGACTAAAAATAGCCCCTTTGTCTTCAACTGGTTGTAGAATGCACCAACGGAAAAAAGATGTGATGAGACCCACACCATTGGAAAGATGAGAAAACCAACTTTTCGACGATATCTCGTTTGCCAAAAAAAAATATCGTATGCCCAAGTTACGACCTTCGGAATAAATCAGCTCCAAAGAGGGAAAAAACCAGTGCTGGGTTAAATTTGACGGTCATACGACCGTCGCAGCAAAAACACTGTGTTAAATTTGACAGCCAAACGGCCGTCACCGTAAAAGTGCGATTGGGCTTATTTTGGAAAAAATTGTTTTTTTAAAAATAAAAAACAACACAAAAAACATGTTTTTTGTAAAAAAAAACTTAATTTTTTGTAAAAAAAAATTAAAAATTTTGAGTGGGGGCTAGCATGACTTTTAAATGCAGTACCACTTCATAGCTACTTGACTGGCAGTCTCTGATCGTCGGCTATGCTTGTCCAGGAATCTATGATCGTGACAAGCTTGTAAACCTTGTTGTGATACGGTGGCGTACTAAGGGGGTAGCAGTCTGCTCAATTACCTACTTGGTACCCTCATATAGGCTACAAACTACTTTAAAGCTGCAAAATTGCTTTTGAAATTTTTTTTTCAGATTTTTAAAAAAATCTTAAAAAATACAGTATTTTTTTTTCCGAAAAAATGGGAAAATTTTTTTTACCAGCAAACGGACGGCCGTACGGCTGTACCAACAAAAAAAATTTGCTTCAGATTTTGATTTTGTCCAAAATGAATGAATGGACAATTGATTCAGGGGTTTTTGACTGCTGCGGATGCAATGGTGATGTCCATTTGAGCTGAAAATGCTTCAAAATTGCAGGTGTGCCCTAGATCAAGAAAACAAGCCCCAAACCCTTGAAGCTCCAAGAATCTTCACAACAAGAACAAGAAGCAGTAGGTGTGGAGCTCTGATACCATGTTGGAGTTGAGAAGATACAACACCACAGAAGCCCAAAAGATCTTTGCAAGCAAATAACCTGTTACAAGGAGAAACAAAGAGAAGCAACAAAGGAAATGCTCAAGAATGTGGAGCAATGAATTCACACAAAATGTAAAATGAATTATGATACAAAAGATAGTTTTCAACTACATATAGATGAAAACCCTAAAAAGGAAAACCCTAGGCTTGCACAATAATAATTAATAAAGTAATTAATTATTATGCACCTAATGTTAGCTTAAGTGAAAAGAGGTAAAAGGGAACTTTACGTAATTAAACAAATATTGTTTAATTAATAAAATAAATACCCAATTACTCTAACACCCCCCCTTAAGATAGACATAGGGAGAAGCTAAAACCTAGAAGAAGCTACTGAAAGCAAAAACAATGGGTCCCGGCAACAAGGCCAGATCAGGTACCCATGTACAAAATCAATGCAAACTAAATGAAATGGGGTAAAGGAGAAAACCCAGTGGGAACAAAACTCCTCCCCAAAATAGAATGCAAGGAAGAAATGCAATGCACTAATGAAAGAAGGATAGGAGGTGGATAACATAATACCCCCCATAGACAGCTTCTATCATATAAGTACATGTACAATGATCTCCATAGGAGATATAGAAAGAGAGAAGAAGGCCCCCCCACAATGAAGAAACTCCTGTCACAATGGTAGATGCCTGATGTAGAATCCAAAAAGAGATCCTGAAGCGGCAAATGATATTCCTCCCCTTGGGAAGAAACGGATCCATGGACCTGTACTGAAGAAACCCTGTGAAGAAGGAAGAACCAATCTGTCTCAAGATGTGTGCCATGATAGGATGCTGAAGAGTCTCACTGTCTGAATGGAAACAAATAATGTCAAATCCAATCTGATGTGGAGAATACTAAAATGCAACCTCTGAATGCACAGATAATGGTGGGCGAACAGTGATAACCTGACTATCAAGGTAGAGGAGATGAATGTCCTCGAAATAATCCTCCAAATCTGCAATATAGGACTCAACAAACAAGAAAGATATGTCTGCAACATAAGAGTCCAAAGTAGCTATGTCTGGAAGATGTATGATTCCCTGCTGCACTGAATCAAGAACAACAAGAGATGCTGATGAAGTCTCAGTCTGAAGAGTAGGAACTGTGAGACAAACCTCTGATCCATCGGAATATGTAAGGGTGTCTAAATACTCAAGCTCCTCTAAAGTATCATGATCAAATGGTGTATTCTCTCTCCAAGCAATGGGTATGAGACAATCTGAAGTAGGATCCTCTGGGAATGGAGATAGAATAGGGTCTCCATAGATCTCCCAAAGATGTGTCCAAAGTGGGTGAGGACAATCAATGTCCGATATAACCAACACAGTGTCATGATCAACACTAGACAATATAACTCCTGCAATGTGATTTCTAATAATATCCAATGCTAATCAGCCCTCTAAAGTTGCTGGTTCAGGTATGAGATCATACAAATAAGGCAAAATATTAAGCCACCTACAATGTGTAAGTATACCCTTTGCCCATGACTCATAATTACCCCGTTCCAGAAGAACAATTGAAGGGTGAGTAGAGAAACCCATGATAACTCTTCAAATGAATAACAAACTGAGAAATCTGACCTTACAGCATTTAGATCAAATGAATATAACCCATCCCACGCAAACAAAACTCATGTAGGAGCCAGAAGGACCAAGTAATTGAGCAAAGTGTAAAAACACACAAAGCTGAATAAAAAATACCTGGTAAACAAATTGGTAAAATGGACTGTAAATCTAGAAAGAGCACTATAACACCTTTCAAACGCCTATTCGTTTGCGCAAAACGAAGTTCGGATGCAAAAGATACGCCCCTTGGAGTGAAAAAACCAAGTTCTGACTTTGACTGGCAAAAAACACAGCAAAACTACAAAATCAAGAAAAATTACCAGTACCACTGGAACGGCGCCGGAACCAGCTTTCTGACGATATCTCGTTTGCGAAAAAGTGAGAAAAAATGCCCATTCTACGCCCGATTTAGCGCAAGCTGCTCCAATGTGCAAAAAAAATGTGTTTGGAGCCCTCAAGGGCTAAAGTCTTCGGCCCCTGGTCACGTGGTTGACCAGGGGGCTGGTGGCTGGGGGCTGGGCCGAAACCCTCGGTCACCCAGAAGACTGGCGGCTGGGGTTTTAGAGCCCGCGGGGGTTGGCAGGGCCGACTCGGGTCGGTGGGCTCGGAGGAGCCGAGCTGGGAGCTCGGTCAAAGTCGGCAACCAGTGCACAGGGAGCTCGACGGAGGCGATTCGGGAGCTCGGCGGAGGCAGCCGGCGGTGGAGGCAGCGCAGAGAGCCGAGCACGGGTGGTGGAGTCGGCAGGGGTCGGCGCAGGAGCGGGCGGC